>OZ024836.1:48620285-48881033 GCA_964016985.1 Anodontia alba
CGCGTAAACACAACGCGCAAAATGTAAAAAGCTTATCTTTCCTGTCAAAACCACAACACCACTGTGCCCATATACGCAATGTATACAATGCACATAGACCTTACACCGAGAGGGATATACGCTATATGTTAACATTTCACACATGTCCAAACAAGTCGCAGCGGGCTAGATAACATGGGCCCGAAAAGGACATTATCTGTTTTCCAACTATTTCAACTAATGTAAATTTCTTATTTTGTTTTTTATTTTTAAATAGAAAACCTCTGAAGAAGGTGAAAGCCGAAAGGTCTCAGGTTATCAAATCATTTGCACTATTAATGATTAAATCTCAACATGTAGTTTAACGCCTATCATTTCAGCATCCTTTCTGGATCCAGTGCTACCAAAAAGATTTTTGTTAGATGTTATGCTCCTTCTCCCAACTTATATATATTAAAAAAAACAAAAAAAAAAAAAAAAAAAAAAAAAAAAACAATTAGTGATGGAAGACTGGATCCAGTATAGCGGAGACATTTCACGGCCGCCACACGGCACTAACACCAACTGCTTTCAAGATTCGAAAATGGAATTACCATTGAGAGCAATGAATACAACAGAACAATGAATACAACAGAAAACAGCTGAATAGTCAACTCTTCAGGGCAAGACTAGCTAGCTTCATGCAATTAGACCTCATCAGTGACTGTTATCATACAACTGCGAAGTAATATGTAACGCCTTTCTCTGGTTTCCAATTTCTGCCACTGCTCGTAACAAAACAAGAGAACCAGACAGGTGCTATAAAATGTTCAGCAGATTTGTTGGAGCGGTCATATTAGATATCATTATTTTTACTTTTATCATGACGACGTTCATATTTATAGTGCATCATTGCTAACTAGAGCCGAAGTTACGGAAGCTATTCTGGATCAGTTGCCACCCGTCCTCCATACTCCATAGCGTCGTCCGCGTCTTTTTCTTAAAAAAAAAATCTCTGAAACCAAAGGGCATTTTGACCAGATTTCACGTCGTGTTAACTGTAAAAGAGTAATTGAAAGATTGTTGATTGAGATGGCCGCCATGCCCATATATGGTTAATAAAGTCAGAAAATGGGGCTAACCATATGAATATCTTCTGCTCCAGAACCAAGAAGGCTTTGAGGCTTGAATCTTGGATAGAGCACCGGGGATGGGAGATCTACCAATTTGTTTAAATGATGTTCTTGTGTTGATCTTTGATTATTTACGGCAAGCTCGGATTTGCTTTCCTATACATTTCTATTGAAAAAATGTTCGAAAGTTTTTTTTAAGACTAACGGCGGGCTGCAACTTACAACAGATGATAGAAGTAGCATCCAGTGCGTAAACGTGTATGTAGTATTTGAGCTCTTCGTGCTCCGTAATAATAATGTTTCGGTACATTACGTTTGCCTTGGCTCAGATGATTTTTAAAGGAATTAAGAGTAGGAAGTTATATGACCGCTGTGGGCAAAGTATTCCATTCTGTAATGTAATAAAGGGTTGTATTTGTTCTAATAGTTTGAAGGTCATTTGAGAAAGAAAGAGAGAAAAAAAAAAAAAACAAAATATAAAGCTATTCATTCCAGCAGCATGAAGGCTAAAACTGTTATGGTCTTTCGGCAGTAATTATGGATGAAGAGCAGCTGATAAAAGAAAGCTGAAGTATCTATCACTATGGATAATTTTATAGCCATTGTCATTTTGATCGCAGTGTTAGTAAGGGAAACAAAATTAGCAACTACCGTTAAACGTTTTTTTCTTCTTCAAATAACAGCTTTATAAGTAAAGATATAATTGTATAGCTTTTTGTATGTATTTCATGTTTTAATGTGGAACACAATTCTGCCAAAAATGTTAAAACTGTTTAAAAATTATATTTAAACCCATACTGTATACTTCAGTCGTTTTTAATTTTTGTTTGAATGTAAATAAAAAATAGAAGCATCAGAATCTGTCAGTCTGGGACATATTGAATGCCATATTAAACTGGACCTTGTAGCTTGAAGCTTTGGCATAAGGGGTCACTGGGAAGTGATCGTTCCTGAGGCATTAGAATCTGACACCATAATGCGCATGTAGTCCAGTGGTGGGCTACATACATGTCAAAATATGTGTGAGAAAAAAAACAAAAAACAAAAAAAAAACAAAAAAAAAAACAATCATAGAAAATCAGGGCCCAGTTGTTCAAAGCTAACGACATCGTTAGTTAACGATTCGTTAAAATTTACATCAAGTGATACGCAAATATGCTGAAATTTTTTTGCTGAAAAAAATGTGAGTAGCTTTTGCAGTGCAAAAGCTACTCACATTTTTTCAGCAAAAAATATCAGAATATTGTATATTGAATCCGCTAAAACAGTTAACGAAATGACCCTTAACGAGCTCGTTAAGCTAACGACGCTTTGAACAACTGGGCCCAGGTTTTGTAGCCAATTTGTAAAACTTAATATGAATATGCCTGCTCAGAGAGACTAAGATCTCGCTGAGACTTCAAAATGTGTTACTATATACCACACATACGTAGCCCTCTCGCTTCTGGGACACTTGCCAAATAAATTCCAGTTTTACTGTTATTGGTTCCCATGGCAGTATTGAAAGAACGTTCCATGACATCTGCAAATTTGCAGTGGTTTGATTCACTAAGGTGATCGACAGGTGGCCCACGGGTCTCTTATTCCATTACCATAGGGAATCTAAATTGTTGTAAATTGGCAGGATGACGCAAGACATGTAGTATTGCAATTATCATAGTGTCTCAAACATAAAAAACGCAACAAGGAAATAACGGATATAGGCGTTTTAGAGTAGTCGATACACGTTAAAGGAGGGAACTGTCAAAAATATTTTTCCACCCTTATGAAAAGGTCTACCTTAAAAAAATTGCTCACCTCTAAGACCAAACTCTTTTCTTTTAGAATAGACTCATTTTCAGAAGGGATTTGGTGAGCATAATAACAAAACATGAAGTCACAAAGGTTAGCTCCCTTTTAAAAATGGGGAAAGAATCTAGCTAGTCTCTTTAAATAGAAAAAAAATATCAAAATCCGAATGGAATGTGAAATTCCTGTAAAGCTTTCTCTAGCTTCCTGTTTGAAATGCATTAATTCTTTTTGCACTTTGTATGGATAGATCTGATAAGGTTTATAACTGCGGTATATGGGAAAACCCCGGTGAGTTTTCCTACTGCAATATTACATAAAAGAAGCAGTTTACTTTGACATTTCTCTATAGTGTCGTTTATATTTCTCTTTTCCTTTTGGATCACTTAGCTAACTTAAACTCATTAAAAATACAACACATCACGAAAACATGCCTATATATTTTTGATCCCCTTAGACCCCACTTTTATTACGGTAAAACTAGGGTTTACAGGGGTATACATTATTTTTCTAATTTCTGCTTAAAGCATAAATTGTGGGTACTCGTTAGAACCGCCTCATCGAGGCGGTTCTAACGAGTACTTACAATCTATGCTTTAAGCAGAAATATGAAAAAAAAAAAAATTCAGAATTTTTATCTGAATTTTAACAGAATTTTTATCTGAAAATTTTCATTTTTTGGTGGTAAAATTTTCAGTATATTTGAATAGGCATGTTTTCTTAATGTAGCCCGACCGCGAGAAAGGTGGTATAATCAGATTTGCACGCGTGATAAACCCAATTATATCTTACGTCCCATAAATGCGACATTGGCAAACAGTGTAGACCCAGATCAGACGCCGCATAACTCGGCGTCTGATCAGGGTCTACACTGTTTGCATTCAATACAGGAATTTCTTTAAAATGTAGTAACAGTGAAAATAACCAAATAATCCTCCTATTGGAAATGGACCAGTCCAAAGTGTTGCGATAGAAGAGTCCACTCGGCATAAATGGGTTAAGGAATCTGCTATTTGTCGTTTATTTGATGTGTTTCTTGCTTCCAAGAGATTGTTCTGGTTAGAAAAATTAGTTCCTAATTATCAAGTCTATACATTAACTCCTCGAATGGTCGCTAAAGTTGTTGCGCTGGCTCGTATATTATCACATATTCATTTCTATAGTTGGCGTGATAAACTACCTTTTGTACATGCGACAATGTGTTCCCCATACCCTGGTTACAATGTTGTCGGTTACAGATAACAGTTTTATTACCACGGGAGACTTAAGTTAGATTTTCCTTTTTTTAGGTAACCATATACGATTTTCTTCACAGTATATTAAATAGATTAAGGTCGAATACTGTTGTTAAGTAACAAACATGCAGACAACATCATGTGTTCTTATTGCGAACTGAACCACTTATTTCACCGCCGAATATTACATTGGGCTTTAGCTCGCCTATGCGACACCACAGTGGTTTAAATCATCAAACAACCCTCCGGCCAGGCACTGGAGTTTGCCATTTTGTTTACAGACGACCTTGGAGTGAATCAGAATTCGCTATCTGATTGGCTGATGGATTGAAGTTAAAAAGAAGTGACAGATTCCAACCAATCAGACCGCGAATGCAATTTACTCCGGACTCACATCAACAAACGAATGTATCCAGTCAGATTCGCAATAACAACTCTTCGGCAGTAACTCTTCGGAGAGCGATTCGGTGGATTAACCCGATTTACTGTTTGATAAACGATCCACTGCCAACTGTTAGGTTAGGAGGAGAATAACTGACCCAGTTTACAGTAACAAGAGCATAAAAACTAGTCCGTATGCGACTATTTGCCACGATATCAGCCCAAAATGTATTTAAACAGCTTTAAACTGTCCGTCCATCGATTTCTTTGAAATTCATATAGGTATTTATATGATAAAAATAATGACTTCAAGCCCCTGTGCTTACAACCGGAAGCAATGCATTCTGAAAGGAAAGTGGTTATCTGGCCGCCTGATCTGACATTACGAAAACAAGCCTATTCAAATACATAGAAAATTTCATCTCCAAAAACTGAAAATTTTCAGAAAAAAATCTCCGATATTTTTCATATTTCTGCTCAAAACATAGATTGTGGGTACTCGTTAGAATCGCCTCGCCGATGCGGTTCTAACGAGTACCCACAATCTATGTTTTTGATCAGAAATAAGAAAAATAATGTATACCCCTGTAAACCCCAGTTTTACTATATAAAAGTGGGGTTTAAGGGGTCAAAATTATATAGGTATGTTTTCGTGATGATAACCAGAAGCAGCGCATTTTGAACGCACAAGGGTTATCCGCAACGTTATGGTGACGTTGTTGACAACGTAACGTAACAGACGCAACGCTACGTGCATTTTTCGCTTGAATTATCATCTGCTTTGAGATTTTTTTTATTTCAAAAACAGTAAAAAGAGGATTTCAGCATGTGATAAACAGATTATGATATGGTGTTTTGGTTATCGCCCTCTGTATCAACCCTCGGCCATTATTCAGCTAAAACCTTCGAACAGATAATGGGGTCTAGAGTTGATACATCGGGCGATAACCAAAACACCATATGCTAATCTTTAATTATTTGTGAATTACCTTTACAGAAAGCTTGGTCTACGCATAGACCAAGCTACTTTACAATTAAGCAGTCCATGGAAAATAGCATTGGATCAGTCATTTTTGCATAAAAAGCAGTGTTGCACGTTATTAACAGCCGTGCATTAACCGGCGAAAAGCCGTGTATTAACAAGGCAATTCACGCGCTCTTAATGCACGGCTACGCAACTTTCAATATGTTCGTAACGGGGCCACAGATTTGCTGCCATTACGTGATGTGTACTTCCCGGCCCTAGAAGGAGCATAGTCAGTAGAAATTTCGTTCGCGAGACATCGGTGAAAAGGCGAAACAAAATAGTGCAAGAAATAACGCGAAATGTAGCAAATGTTTTCAGTTTTTATGCAATAATAGCGATCGAACATGGTTTTTCAATGCATAAACATTCGCCAGGTCCCTTGGGAGGTGGCGAATGTTAATGCATGAAAAACCATGTTTGATCCTATATTGGATCAGTCCACAACTTTTCATAAAGTTCTTCCGGAGCAATTTCAAAATCTGCACATTTTGCGCACGTTCGAAAGCATTGTTTCGCTTGAAATGGCCCACATGACGTATTAAACGCATTGATGCAGCAGAAATTGTTTCGCTGCCTTTTCGTATGTGCTTTGCGTGCAGACAGTTTAAGTTGTAAAATAATCTTCACGTGCACAATCAGTGTGACATGTCTAAGAGAACGTGAATGACTGCAGGTGGCAAGAATATACAACTATTCACATTCATTTGTTCGCAGAACTCAAACTCAGTCACTTGATTACGAATCAGACATCAGAACTTCCATTGGCGCTTCTAATGAGTATGTTTTCGTGGAGAAATTAGAAAAAAAGAATATCATGTTGAAATCCTTCTTACCTGGAGCTATGCTTAAACTACAATAATGTTTAAGCAAACAACTCATCATACGCCGTTGTTCGAGTTACATGTAACAGCAGTAAATCGTTTCGAGTGTCGACAGTGTATTCTGTTACTAGGTGGCATTGATTGGTTGGAAGAACAAGTATGCACACAGGCGCATGCGAATGCGCATGCTCAAACATCTTGCATGGCGACTCTGTCAACCAAACATCTATCGATCGATCCATCGATCTGTCTGTCTGTCTGTCTGTTTGTCTACCTGCCTGCCTGTCCGTCCGTCCACCCACCCATCCATCCACCCATCTGTCCGTCCGTCCATCTGTCGGTCTATCTATCTATCTATCTATCTATCTGTCTGTCTGTCTGTCTGTCTGTCTGTCTATCTATATATCTATCTATCTATGTTCCTACTTGCAATACTACATATATAGTACCTCAGCCGACCGGTATTATGTAACAATATAATACCTCAGACAGTATCAGTTTTCAATCAATGTCCTCCATCTCGCACCAGGTTTCGATTTAGTGCTGGTAATATTAAATTGTATGGTCCTTTGGGTCTATTGAGCTGGAATATTACACGTGATAACAGAGATCTTCTTAGGGGATCGTGAGGAATGTTCCATTATTTTCATTGTCCCTCATGAACAGACTAAACCAGTTCAAGGCTGCAATTTTCTTTTCGTTTGTATTGTTCTGTGAATGTATTTCTAAAAAAGTCTGCTGTAAGTTGATTTCTATTGTGATTGCAGCCATTCCCGTTTTTTTTTTTCTTTTTAAAATAAGTACAGTTTTGTTTGTCAAAGGTCACGAACTGCTATGATTTTGAGAGCACCGGTTTGTTCCATACGAACTTAGTTCCATATTAAATATAGTCGAACCTCAATAACCCGAACATCTTTGGGACCATATAAATTTGTTCTAGACATGGGTAGTTCGAACCACTGAGGGTTAATCATAACACCAGGTCAGGAGGCTAGTGGATACGATTTAGGGATGTCTTTTAGATCTTTCTATAATAATGGTATGTTGAGTGTACTCATTAGAATTGCCTCGATGAGGCGATTCAAATGAGTACACACAACACACATTTCATGATAAAATAAGAATATTTCACTAAAATTTCCATAAATATTTGATTTCTTGGGCTATCAAGAGAATTTTAGGGACTCAAAAACGAGTTTGATTTAGCCATGTCCCTTGGACTTCGAGCCATCGGTGTTCGAGCCATAGAGGTTTTATTGTAGTTTCAAATGTTTTGTCTGTTTCTAAAATCTTTTTTTTTTTTTTTTTATTTTTGCCTGTTTAATGCCAGAATTGGTGAAAATGTATAATTCATGCAGTTCTGCAGCAGATATAAGCAAACGTGTATATTTTGGGTAATTGCTTTGAATATGAAAATAGAAAATTAGTTGGGGTATAATTTACCCCTTATACCTTACAAGATCTGTTAGTGTCTTCGAAGAGGCGTAAGTTCTTTTCATGTATCATGATCTACGATTCTATTGCTTGTTTTGAAGATTTTAGAGGGACAACCGTCAGGCAGGTACCATGTCGCCATTTTTTTCACATTGATTTCAACAGCGTCTGAAGTTTCCGCCATATTAGTTTACCTTGGAATCAGAGCAGGTGCACTTTATTGTTTCCTGGAACTGAAGAGCTGATGATAAATAGCAGCCCCCAACTACGGCTGGGCATACTTTCGAAAATTCCATAAAATCTAATTTTAGAAACTAATATGCTCTGGAAGGCGCGCGCAAGACATCTAGGCGGCTCTGAGGCAATGAAAATCAATCTATTTATAACTGTGTAAAATAATGTCGGTTATTGCAACAATGCCATTGTGTCTTATCATGGTTTGTTCCTCGCTTATTCTTCTTTCGGTTCTTCGAAAAGGCCATCACGAAAACATGCCTATATAGTTTTGACCCCCCTTAAACCCCACTTTTATATAGTAAAACTGGGGTTTACAGGGTTATACACTATTTTTCTTATTTCTGCTCATAAACATAGATTGTGTGTACTCGTTAGAACCGCCTCGCCGAGGCGGTTCTAACGAGTACCCACAATCTAAGTTTTGAGCAGGAATATGAAAAATATCAGAATTTTTATCCGAAAATTTTCCTTTTTTTGGTTGTAAAATCTTCAATATATTTGAATACGCGTGTTTTCGTAATGCTCTGTTTCATGATAGTGGTCTTTCTTGGATAACTTTGTTTATATTTCCACCTCATGACAAAACCAACAAAATGACATCTGCGCCCAGCAAAGACAGGCATCCGTCCAGTCTTCTCAGTCTTCACTGTGCGCTCAATGGGTAGCTAAAGATTCCAAGCTTTCTTCATGCGGACAGCGAGGACTTTGATCAGACTAGGCTGGGCGCTTATGCGATTTTGTTGGTTTTGTAATGAGGCGGCTCATTTATATTTTATCAGTTTCTCAATTATGGGGACTATTTAACCCTAGTTTAAAGCTAATGTCATGAAACCATGGCGACTGCAAGTAATATCACACAAATTGAATAAAACTGTCCATGTTCAGTTATCATAAAATTTAATAACAGCTAGAGTTTTATTATCTGACGCGATATAAGCCATACTAACTGAAAAACGAACCTTCCGATATGTGCGCTCAGGGAAGATTTAGATCAGCCTTCATATTCGTGCAGTCTGACCAGAATCTTCACTCGGCATATTTTGGATAGCCAACATCGCGAAAACATACCTATATAATTCTAACCCCCTTAGACCCCACTTTTATATAGTAAAACTGGGGTTTAATGGGGTATACATTATTTTTCTTATTTCTACTCAAAAACATAGATTGTGGGTCCTCGTTAGAACCACCTCAGCGAGGTGGTTCTAACGAGTACCCACAGTCCATTTTTTTAGCAGAAATATGAAAAATATCAGAGCTTTTTATCTGAAAATTTTATGTTTTTGGAGGTAAAATTTTCTATATATTTGAATAGGCGTGTTTTCGTAATGAGGATGCAGTGTACCTGTATGCGATCCACCATTACGAATACACTCCTATTCAAATATACTGCAATTTTTACCACCCAAAAATGAAACAATTAAGATAAAAAAACAAGTCTGATAGTTTCCATATTTCTGCTCAAAACATAGATTGTGGGTACTCGTGTGAACCGCCTTGACGAGGCGGTTCTAACGAGTAGCACAATCTGTGTTATGAGCAGATATAAGAAAAATAATGTATACCCTTGTAAACCCCAGTTTTACTTTATAAAGGTGGGGTTTAAGGGGGTCAAAATTATATAGGCATGTTTCCGTGATGGCCTGTGCATTTATGCTGTCTGACCAGAATTTTCACTCGGCGCATTTTGGAAAGCCAAGGATCCGGTGTACCTGCATGCGGTCAACGGAGACTTCGCCTGATTTGAGTCGTCTGCGCTTGGCGCACACGTAAGAAGGTACGTTTTCTCACATATCATCTCATATTATGTTGCCGCAAGCCAATTTGAGATTGGAAGGCTTGATATATTTATAGAGTTAAAGCATAGGCATGTTGGCTTATAATGCCTACGAGATGATTGCATGTAACACTATATCGATACAGTATTAACAGGAAATGTGAGACAAAATGTTTATATATGGAATGTTATCGTAAATAAAGTTATTCATTTACTGGTTCTCAGCAAGTATTATTACTAGGTGTGTGTTATTATAAAAGGTGAAAATCCGGTTGATGGTTTGCTCAGAATCTGGTAATAGGTCTAGTCTTTGACTATTATAGAAGCTTAAATATGGAAAGTGTATGTCCTTTAACCATTAAAACAGCAGCAGACGACACTCTAAACTATATTCCTTTTATAAATTGTCTTGAAAAATAAGGCTTGAATTTCACGTGAATCGTCTGGTGGACGATTCACATGAAATAATGAACTTTATTTCCTAAAAAAAAAAAGAAAAAAAAAACAAAAAAAGAAAGAAAAAAAAAAACATGTATGTCGTCTGCAATTTCAAATGGCGCTTTAAGGATTAATAGACTTCCTGTGTTCTATATCATTTGTACTTTTATCAAGGCATATTTCAATTACATCATTTGTTGTGATCCATCACAATCTTTAAGCTGACTGAATGCATTTCAGAGCAGGCAGCTCTGTCAAATTTACTTTTAACTCCCATTCTAGAAAGGGTCTACCCTATGAGGAAAGACTTTTCTCTCCTAGGGAGTACCTCTTTCCCTTTAGAGTAGCCCCCTTTTTGTTTAGAGTAGAACCCTTTTCAGAAGGGATTGGTGTGCAGGAAAGTAAACAGGAAGTCACAAATGTTGCCTCCCTTGTACAAATGTCAGAAATTCAACCTATTGTATTTCGTCTCTTTAACATGTCATTTTCGATGAGTGGAATTGCTCTAACATATCGCATTGATGCCAAAATTAAACAGCAAAGTGTATTGTTTAGTTCTAGAGTTCCATATTGGATTTTTATAGATTCCGGACAAAACTGAAATGGACTATGGTCTTTGTATTATTATTCTGCATGAAAACTTCTTAAAAGGTAAGATTCATAATAATTGGAAAGATAATTTATCATAAATCTGATTGTGGCACCTGTATCACGATCTGATGTGATTCAGTACACGATAAATTCATTTTTTTTTTCTATTTACTTCCAGAAAATAGATTTAGAGATTTCATGCAAATTGTCTTGAGACAAGACAATTTGCATGAAATGTCAAAGCCTATTTTCTCGAAAAAAAAAAACAACAACACAAAAAACAACAACACAACAACAAACAAACAATATATATATATATATATATATATATATATATATATATATATATATATATATATATATATATATATATATATATATCGTCTGCTGAAAAGTTTACCAAAAGCGCAAAGCTTTAAGTTTCTTTTAAAATGTAAGGGAAGACACCCAGGAAATGTCAAGGTCACGAAGCACAGCCCTGCCGAAGCAACGAGCGAAGAAGTCTTGAACAAACAATGACAAAATGAACGCAACATACGAAAAAATTGACGCACACATTAAGCACTGCAGTAGAAAATAAAGAAAATATTGTTAATTCACAATCAACGTTCCGCTAAGTTAAAAAAAAGAGAGAACCTGCTTTGTCGGCAAACCTCGATTAAAACTGATATTGACCATTAAAGCACCAATCGCAACTGCAGCAGACGACATTTTGAAGTATTTTGTTTTTATTTTTCAAAGAAAATAAATGTGATGACGTTTCATGTGAATAGTTTGCAACACAGACGAATCACATTAAGTATCAAGACTATTATCTCCGAAAAATAATGATAAAAATGGAATGTCGTCTGCTACAAATTATTCTTGGTGCTTTAAGGGTTAACAATAATCCGTTACATGCATGGTGTTAAATTGCTGCAAAGATCATTAGAATATATTGTTCATACGCGTTTAAAATCCTTCTTTCTATTCATTTGAAATGAACGTCATAGAACATAAATCGGAATTACTGTCGTTGCTTGAACATTTATATTCATGGAAAATATTTTTTTCTAAAAACATATGGCGGTTGGTTTTGACGCTGACTACATTAATAAACATACGTACTTGCTTCTTCTGTGAGCAGAATCGTTTGTTAACAGACCACCCTTCAATTTTGAAAAAAAAAAAGTTCAAGTACTACAGAATTAATTCATATGTGTCAGTCATCTCCCTTTTAAAATGGTCGCAAAAGCTTCGGATATACTCATTCCCATGAAATAAAACGAGGCAAAGGAAAGCTACATAAAGAAACACACAAGACAAAATATTTAGGCATAAACGTCTAAGTACCGGCGTAAGTTTTGTTCGTGTTTACATAGATATATGGGCCAAGGGTATAGCTAAAGTTTAATAAATTTTCAATGTAACAGGTAAAAGAGAAGAGTAATGTGATTCTTTAATGTTTAAGCTTTATGAAATTTCTTGATTAAAATGAAAATAAAATAGACATTAATTTGTTTATAACACAGTTTGTTATAAGATTTTTTATATTTGCCGGGATCGTCACACTACGACGATTCCGGCAAATATAAAAAAGTCCTCAGTGAGCTAATCGAATAGTCTACCATATATAAAAATCCAAAGCTATATTAAGAGACTGGCGCGCCCGCGCCGGTCAATAAACAAGAGAACCATGGTGGTCCTTAACGCTTACCTGTGCAGAAAAATAGGTCAAGGTCACTGAATGTCTACAACATTCATTAATCTGGCGGATATAATTCTTAACATATCTATAACTCTATCAAAATGGTGTCCTTTAACATCAAAACAATATGCGATGTATCATTTCATGGCGTAACTTCAACCCAGTCTTATATGTAAGGATCATGAAGATCTGATAAAAAAAAAAAAACTGAAGGAGGTGCCGATGACAAGGTAGAAAATAGGCTTTTTCAACAATCAAGTGGAAGAAACTCTAAAATAAATAAATTGACCTGGACAGTTCTCGAATTTATTTAACCCTTAAAGCGCCAAGAAAAACTGCATCTGAAAATGTCGTCTGTTTATGTCGTCTGCTGAATATTCTTGCCGACTTTTCAAACCTATTTTTGCATACAGGCAAACAGTGTGGACCCTGATCAGGCTGCTCCTAAATGAGCAGTCTGATCTGGGTCCACGCTGTTTGAAAAAATGACTTTTAAAACCACAAGCAGACGACAAAGCAGACGACAATAGTTGTGACTGGCGCTTTAAGGGTTAAGACTTCATCCATGTCCACCTTATCTGCAAGTATCAGGACGATCCAATCAAAACTGAATGAATTATACTGATCATAAAGTCAAATATAGCCCTTTTTTTAACAATCAAGGGGTCATAAGTCTAAGACAAATGAGCCCATCAGGCCAGATTTCAAACTCATCTGAGATTCTATCCATGTTCAACTTATCTGCAAAACTGAAGGAGTTATGCTGATGACAAAGTCAAACAGAGGCTTTTTAAACAATCTATGGAGCCTTCGGCCCAGGTCATTACGAAAACAAGCCTATTCAAATATATTGAAAAGTTCACCACCAAAAACTGAAAGTTTTAAGATAAAAATTCTGATATTTTTCATATTTCTGATCAAAACATAGATTGTGGGTACTCGTTAGAACCGCCTCGCCGAGGCGGTTGAACGGGTTCTAACATATACAGACAATCTATGTTTTTGAGCAGAAATAAGAAAAATAATGTATACCCCTGTAAACCCTTGTTTTACTATATAAAAGTGGGGTTTGAGGGTGGGGAGGGGGGGGGGGGGCGTCAAAATTATATAGGCGTGTTTTCGTGATGGAACTGAAAATACACAGACAAGCCTGTGAATCCACAGATTTTGAATACCTTGTCTTTTTTTAATATTCAGTATTTGCATTTTGCAGATGGCCTCTTTAAAAGTAGTAAATAATTCTATACTTTATGGATGCTCGTCTGTAAATCATGAGCTATTTGACAGGCTAGAGCACACTATGTGAGTAGAACATCACGAAAACACGCCTATATAATTTTGACCCCCTTAAACCCCAATTTTATATAGTAAAACTGGGGTTTACAGGGAGTTACACTATTTTTCTTATTTTGCTAAGAAACATAGATTGTGGTACTCGTTAGAACCGCCTCGCCGAGTACCCACAATCTATGTTTTGAGCAGGAATATGAAAATATCAGAATTTTTTATCTGAAAATTTTCCTTTTATGGTTTTAAAATTTTCAATATATTTGAATAGGCGTGTTTTCGTAATGAATACTGGACTGTTCAAAAACAGAATGTCGTCTGCTACAAATTTCGCTTAGCGCTTTCAGGGTTAACAATCATACGTTACGTATGTGATTTTAAGTTGCTGCAAAGATCATTAGACTATATTGTTCATATGCGTTAAAAATCCTTCTTTCTACGCATTTGAAATAAACGTCATAGAACATAAATTGGAATTACTTTCGTTGTTTGAACATTCATGGAAGATTTTCTTTTTCTTAAAACATATGGCACGTGGTTTTGACGCTGAATTCATTACGGGAATATACAATTTCTAACAAATGTTATCTGAATAGGATAAAAGGAAATACTGTGCCTTTTCCTGAGAGCGAATTCATTCTTTTCAGACCAGTTTCCAACGAAATGTAAGCGACCTCAAATTTAAGAGACTGTACTGGTGTCATTCTAACTACATCCAAACTCCCTCTGGAATGTGTATGGGATGATACACCTTTTAGTCTGCTGTCATAATTTATACCCTTGCCAAGACCAGAGAACCATGATGGCCCTGTATTGATCATCTGAGCTATTGTCATTACGAAAACACGCTTATTCAAATATATAGAAAATTTCACCTCCAAAAACTGAATTTTTTTCAGATAAAAACTCTGCTATTTTTCAAATTTCTTCTCAAAACATAGATTGTAGTACTCGTTAGAACCGCCTAGCCGAGGCGGTTCTAACGAGTACCCACAATCTATGTTTTGGAGAAGAAATAAGAAAAATAATGTATACCCCTGTAAATCCCAGTTTTCCTATATAAAAGTGGGGTTTAAGGGGGTCAAAATTATATAGGCATGTTTTCATGATATTTGCATATTTACTATATAAGTTTCACTCAAGTTCATTGTTTTAAGAATTTTGTATAAAGTTTATGTTCAAGAGTGACATGATGGTCCTATAAAATGGAGTAGCAATGCCACATATTGAAAGCAGTGCCTCACTTTTGTTTAATCTGATCTTCAAAATTTCAATAAAATATATAGGGAAAATAAGCACCGCCCTATGGGGCCATGGTTTTGACGCAACATGATGGTTGAACAATCTTGGTAGAGAATCACCAAAGAAACAGTTCTGCTAAATTATGTTGTAATCAGCTTAGTGTTTTTTTCTGACAAGAAGATTTTTAATTTAAATTTCCTGTATAGATATGTAAAGAAAATGACCTTCTACCAAGGCGGCCATGTTTTTTGACGAATTACAATTATCTTGGTAGAGGGTTAATAAAGGAATAATATATTGAAATCGGCCCAGTAGTTTCTGAAAAGATTTCTTTAAAGTTTTTACACTATAGTGAAAATAAGCCCCGCCCCTTTGGCGGCCATGTTTTTAACCAATAATTATGGCTTGAACTATCTTGGTAGACGGTGACCAAAGAAACATTTCTGATAAATTATATTAAAATTAGTTCAGTGGTTTCTGATAAGAAGAGTTTTAAAATTTTCTATAGACAAAACCCACGATAAGACTTGTGCGACCAGCGAAGACTCAGATCAGCCTGCGCATCCGCGCAGCCTGATCAAAGTCTTCGATGATCGCATGAGCCTTTTACAGCCTCCGGGCTATGTAAAGAACGATGAACGAGAACCCTTGCCTAACTGGGTGGATATACAGGCTGATCTGAGTTTGTGCTGGTCACACAGGTTATATTGTAGGTTTTGTCGTTCGCTGGCTCGTATCGTTTTCTCGTCAGCTAGAATTTTTGCCGCTGAAATTGATTTTCTGATAATTAAAACTGCAAAATTGGAGAAACTAGTCAGTTAACTCCCTGAGTAGTCTCTGTAAAGAAGCATGTCCACTAAACTTGATTCCTCCATTTTTATCATTATTATCTCCATTAAAGGTAGCTGTCTTTTCCATAGAAATCTATCCGAAATAGGGTCATAAGCGAAAAAAGCTTTAAATACATGTATATAAAAACAGTTTCAGTGCATTAAAATATATTATGCTGATAAAAGCTTTCATGTGTATGTGGGATTTTGTTTTAAAATTAAAATTCAGTTAAATTCTACTGAGGACCTATCATGGAAACAGAGGATTTCAATTAAAAGGACATTGTTAGTATTTGGTCTACCTTTCACTTTACCTATCAAGGGAGATAATGAAAAAAACTACTGTTCTACTCGTTCCAATCACAGCAAAGTTGACAAATCCAATGTTCAGCTGGTTGGCATCACTCCGCCTGAAGAGCCTATTTTCATATTGTTAACACATCTATGTAATGTGTACCACCTGTTCCCCTAACACTGTCTAATGAACACAGAGGTAGGGTTAACACTATTTTCAGAATTGTGCAGTTTTTAAAATGTGCTTGCATTACGAAAACACGCCTCTTCAAATATATAGAAAATTTCACCTCCAAAAACTGAAAATTTTCAGATACAAAAACTCTTATATGTTTCATATTTCTGCTCAAAACATAGATTGTGTGTACTCGTTAGAACCGCCTCGGCGAGGCGGTTCAAACAAGTACCCACAATCTATGTTTTTGAGCAGAAATAAGAAAAATAATGTATACCCCTGTAAACCCCAGTTTTTCTATATAAAAGTGGGGTTCAAGGGGGTCAAAATTATATAGGCATGTTTTCGTGATGTTTCTTCTAGCTGCTGTTTTACTGCATAAATCTGTCTTCATGTGTTTGATAACCAAATTTTCTCATTTTAAACACCATTTGGTAAAAATGACGTGGCTTTTATAGTTCTAGATGTGTGAGGTATCAAGATAAATTTCTTTCATATTTCATTACGAAAACACATGTTGTAAGTACGCATTAGATACCCCTTAATGAGGCGCATCCAATACGTGTCTCGAGCATGTGTTTTCCAGGGGTGACTATCATGCCAAATTATGACTATAACAATACTATTACTATCAGAAAAACCCCTACCACGATACTAACAATATCAAGGGTCTAATATAACAATGCATCACGATACTAACACCATCTCCAAATCACACAGTACCTTAATAAATTGTTGATTTTATAAAGACCGGACTACCTGTAAAGATACCTAACAGTACTGCCCTTTCAAATATCAGCTTTGCCACCATTGTAACAAACATTATTTTTGCACAGCAGAGGTCCTTTCTGATCTCATTGTTAATTTAGACCAAAAAAAGCTTCAGAATGGTATCAACTGATTACAGAAGGAGAAAGTCTACAGTGACAAAACTATCAAAACTATCCATAGCTGAAGAGACTATCGTCGATAGTTGTCAGTATTTGAAAACACTATCACGGTAGCACTATCATGGCAGTCCTTATCATGATGCATCGATAAATCGATGTATCGTTACACCCTGATGTTTTCATATGTCAATATATTTTGGTAAAATAAGCCTTATCTAGAGCGATATCTTAGAAGTATACATTTCACATACATGTTTAAACGTAATGAAAATCGAACAGCATATACCGTATTTACCATAGTTATTTGGATACCTTATCTCCTTACCATAGTTGTCCTAAAATTGCGGTTTGTGATTGTGGCACTCCCTGGACTTTTCTCTTACCTTTTTTTGAAATAGTCCATTCTACTACCTGTTGATTTGTCTAAAATAAAGCTGGATGAGTGACAAACAGTGCAGACCCTGATCAGACGCCGCGTTCTGCGGCGTATGATCTGGATCTACACTGTTTGCTCAGGCATGTCTGTCCCAGTACGTATGGTAATTACGGTTATAGATCCACCGTCTGGCACAAATAAGCACGTTCTGAAACAATAAATATAGTAACCAATAAAAACTTATTACTGGTATAAGCAGGCAGTTAAACGCAAATCTCAAATCTCACCTGTCACATTGAAATCGAAACCATGATACATCACTGGGCTGGGCAGAATGACATTATTAGTTCATGAAAGTACATCTCAACTTTTGAAATTGTTCTTCGTATTATTCTGTTGTTATTAATTGTGGTCGGGCGTGGCGAATGTGGCGTGTATCTTACGTCACCGGGGCGTCCAACTGATATTGGCTTACAGTTGGGCAAGGCTTGTTATCCTTGTAGCAGGTAAGGGTAGAGGGGAATGTTTTTATTTCTTCTGTTTCTTCACTTTCATTCCTGTTCCTCTTTCTTCGCTGTCCATCTCTTTCACCTCCTCTACTATCTCTTCTATCTCTTTTCTCCCTTTCTTTGGGGGACGACACAAAATGACCCACAACGGTTGATGTTTCGTTAAACCCCAACACAGTCAATCAATAAGCGCTAACATTTGGCTTTACTTTGTGATTGTAACCTTAGTAAGTACAGTTGAACCAGTACCTACAATATAGCAGAATTTCAGAAAAACACTTCATGGATATATTTGTCGATAACAGAACATTCATAAAGTTGGCTATCCAAAACTAATAACTAACGTTTGGTTATAGTTTTTAGGATACTATTGCACTTGGTTGGTTTCAACCATTTTCATAATGAAGACATTTTTAATTTAAACGTGTTTTAATTTGTATGAAACTAGATACAGCACACAGCAATATGAACGTATTTAAAAAAAGATTCAGAAGAAAGTGGAAGATTTATATGAATTTGTTTTTCAAAAGACAACTTTTAAAATTAAAACAAAAATCAGTAATAAGGGTATGTAAATGTAAGTAAATGTAAATGGACTGAAAATGTAAATATTTACAAATCCTACGCAAGCTAAGAAATGTCATTACACTTTTGCTTACTATTGTAGTATTATATTTTACTGTGTGCTATTACAATGTTGCCGATTGTCTATATCAAAGTTTATTATATAAGTTATAAATTGATTAATTTTCATTGTCTCAGAGCCACCTTCATAGATCGTCCATAGATCGTGGTATACACTAGCTTGTGCGCCTTCAAGTGTATATAATAGTTACTAAAATAAGATATCAACTTTTAATGACATCGACAGTAGTGACGCCGACGTTTACATGCGCTTTTTATATTAATGGGGTCTGGTGTTGACTGCACAGTTATCCTAAGAAAAGACAAGCTATTTAATAAAATGATTGTCGGCTATTGATGTGTTGGATATGTAGCTGATATCCAATCCTCAATAGTCAGTAATTGTATATTAACGCTGAACCAACCATCGTTTATGTTCTTGATCAAACATTTTGTAACTGAAACACACAGAGTCATATTTAAGTAAATGATTTTCAGGATATGTTTATTTGATCGCTGTAGACCTAGATCAATGCGACTTTCATTACTGTTACTTTGAATGTTCGCTTAACCAGTGCTCGCCATCATATGTATATTTAAAAGAATTTTGGGATTTTGCAAATAAAGATAGACCTTCCATCTCCAAATAGGCAATATTGAAGGGGAAAGACCTTCCACCTCAAAATAGGCAATATTAAAGAGGACTGACCTTCTACCTCAAAATAGGCAATATTGAAGGGGAAAGACTTTCCACCTCAGAATAGGCAATATTGAAGGGGAACGGATACATTTTTAGGAGAGGATCCTCTCCTCCAACCCCCGTTCTGAAAAAAAGTCTAAAATGAAAGACTTATTCTCCCATTTGTAGTGAATTCTTTAGGGAGCAGATTCCTTACTTTTAGAGTAGACCCGTGTACAGAAGAGTTTCGTTCTTTTTGGAAAATTAGATAAAATCCAGCAAACATATACAGTTTTTCTTTAACCAACGTATGCCTAGTGTCCCATAAAAGGAACATAGGCAAACAGTGCAGATACAGATCAGACGCCGCAGAATGCGGCGTCTGATCTGCATCTACACTGTTTGCATCAAGTCTAGGAATTTTGATAATAAATGAAACCAAATGCCCCTTAAATTGGAAATTAACCTTTCCAAAGAGAGAGGTAGACGAGTCCAGTAGGCATAAATAGGTTAATCACAAATAGTATAGATTCTCTACGCGAGTGAGTTCAGTTCCTGTATCGTCAGGCATCGGGTAGACTAGTAATTCATTACTGAGCGTTCCAAGGCGGACCTTTCATTTTGTTACTTTTTTCAAAATTGTTATGCAGTGGTTCAATTTCTAATGCTTTTCTTTTAACAATTATATAATTGTAAGATATTTTCAATTAAGTTTAGTAAGTAAATTGCCACTTTTTTGAGAGAAAAAAGCTGCCAATTCTGCGTGCCATCTGTTCATTTTGTGGCTGCTTAATTGTATTTGTCTGTCTTTCCCTTGGGTGTTCGGGGCTTAATTTGGATCTGATCGTATCAGGTCCTGAGTTCACTTATTTACTTTATTCGACTTTCCAGAAAAGCCTAGATAAGGAAAGAGTTTGTCCAATGTGGGGGACAGTTACTTGAATGCATAATATACTAGCTTATATAGACTTCAACACATAGGGCACTGATGTTAACAAACTCGATAGTCACAACATGCACAACCTTACGCAAAACTCTGAACATATTGAAAGAAGAATTTATCAGACTTTTCTTAATCCTAATCGGGAATGAATGCAATTGGTACATGTAACGTGTCTGCCATTTTTATAAGGAAAACAACTTTTGTGACTTCCTGTTTGCTTTATTGCACAATAATTCCTTTCTGAAAAAGGATTCTTCTCTATAAGGAAAGAAGTTGCTCCCCATGGGAACATGTTTTTACCTTTAAGGGAAGACCCCTTTCAGATGGGCACAAAAACAATTTCAAAGGAGTTGACTCCCCCGAACATGAATCTGTTTCCCTTAAAGTCTGGATTTTTTGCCGGTTGGATGATAATTCCTCAGTTGTTATTGGGTAATAGATGGCGTCTCATGGCACCGAGGTACTGTCTAGTAATCCTTCTGTTCCGATATACAATCCATCATATCGACGTACCATATTTACCTTAACATATTCAGACACCTTAACTTTTACATTATTCTTGTCCTAACATTTGAATAACCCATTTTACCACCTGTTGATGCTTCTTAAGGTAATGAGCAGCAAACATTGTAGACACAAATCAGACGCCGCGTGACGCGGCGTCTGGTATGGGTCTTCACTGTTGCTTTTGCCTGTCTATTCGAATACGAGGCATAAATAAGGTATGTGGACTTACTTTTCTTCCAAAAGTTAACCAAGGCAGAGAGCATTGCGTTTCTAGGTTATGGGAAATGTTTCATGGGAATCGATGGCCGTCTTATATTACAGTCTTATAAAAAGAATCAATCCGAATCCGAACATGGCAGAACACTCAGATGTGCGTGAAATGTTATTTAATCAACAAGTAATTGCCCTTTATTTGACCATACCATGAATATGCGTGCTGTATTGCAGAAATGCTTGCGTAACAGTTATTGTTGCATCAAAAGCGATCTCGCACGTTATCAACAGCCGTACATTAACCGGCAAATAGACGTGTATTAACAAAGCAATTCACGCGCTGTTAATGCACGGCTACGCAACTTTCAATATGATCGTACCGGGCCCACAGATTTGCTGCCGTTACGAGTTGTGTACTGCCCGGCCCTAGAACAAGGATAGTCCGTGGAAATTGCGTTCGCGAGACATCGGTGAAAAGGCGAAAGAAAATAGTGCAGAAATAACGCGAAATGTAGCAAATGTTTTCAGTTTTTATGCAATAATAGCGATTGAACATGGTTTCTCAATGCATTAACATTCGCCAGGTTCCTAGGGAGGTGTTGAAAACCGCTGCATGAAAAATAATGTTTGATCCCTATATCATATTCTCACAAAAAGTAGATCTTAAGGGGACTAATTACACTCGGCGGAAGAATACCCGCATAGGGAGGCACTTTCTGTGACTTCCTGTTGGCATTCCCCCCCCCCCCCGCTCCCTACGTTCGCGAAATCATTTCTTGAAAGGAATCTACTCTAAGTTTAGAGTAGACTCTTTTCAGAAAGGAGATTACTCCTCTTTTGTGGAAATCGCCTCCTCTAAAAGTGTAGATGTACCCATTCAGCTTAAGTGAGCCGAGTTAAAGACTAAAACGGATAGCGACGAGCGCGATGTCTCAACAAATCCGATGTAGCTCTAAAAAGAAGCATTGAATTTTTCAAACAACGAAGATAAGCGATGAAGAATAGTAAATATTTTTTCGCAGTAAGACTCTGCTGAGGCTCATCATGTGGGACAAGAAATTAGGACTTACGGTTTGTGAAATGTTAAGGTTATGTAAGCTTGATTTTATGCACTTGAACGCACTTCTCAACATGAAGTGGCCCGTGTATCAACTTGATTTAAAGGCTCTATATTCCTTAAAAATAGACATTTTTATGATCCAAGAAGGATCAAAAATGAAATGATTTTTCATCGTCTTTCTGAATTAATATTGGCAACATTAATTCAGAGATACGATAAAAAAATCATTTTATTTTTGATCCAGTTCAAGAACGAGAAACAAACAAATTTTTAAGGCTGCCACATTTTATGATTATGTCACCGCCATAGGCGCATTTCTTCGAACGCCATTTACACGTACCGCGACATAAATCTATCGAATGGTTGTTGAGTCAGAAGATGCTGTTACCAAGAAAAGAAGCCTGCTCGATTTCACTTCTTTTTGCGTCTTTCGCTTTAGTCATCTTTAAATTAAACAATTAAATATTTCTTCCATCGTTTTATTTACTCATTATATTCTGTCAAGAAACTTAGAGATTAAAGAGAATGTAGGCCTAAAGTATATTTTTAGACATGGTTTTCAGCCATTAATTAACACATCTTCGTCAAATAATATCATACACCATTTTGTAGAGAAAACTATCGAAAATCTTTGCCCCATTGAGTTTCGGTAAATCTTTTGTCTTGTCTTAGGCCGTCGTAGGCCTATTTGTTGGCATTAGGAATAAATAGTTAAATCATTTTCTTGAATTTGAAGAGGGTACTTAAGATTCAAAAAAATCTTTTCAAACTCTATTTGAGAACTTTAACTAAAAGACCGTCACAATTTTATACCATTGATTTTCCGCCCGGTCTTGGCAAACGGCATATAACTTATCATTTGGAAAATTTATTTTGGCTTTAACTTAAAGATCATATTGTAAAGATATTTTAAAATGCATGCAATGAAAGTTGATCAAAGGATTTGACAAAAATAACCGTTTTATGAGATTTAACATCTCTTCAAAGCACATGCATTATTCCATACAAAGCTGATAGAATTAGGTCACAAACGATCTTATAAGACTTCGGCTGAAAAGATACTAGCCTAACTTATTGATTTTACCAGTATTGTTCATCTAAAGCCTGTATAAAAAAGGTAAGAGAAAAGTCCAGGCAGTGCAACAATCACAAACCGCAGCCCTTCCCAGACCCCAAGAGGAAGTCTTAAAACAAAAATCTTAAAACAAAAATGAGTTCAAAAGTAACTGAATATGAAAGTGGATGATATGGGCGCTTCCACTTTGATTAATGGAGCCGACCCATTACGAAAACACGCCTATTCAAATATATAGAAAATTTCACCTTAAAAAACTGAAAGTTGTCAGATAGTTTCAAATTTCTGCTCAAAACATAGATTGTGGGTACTCGTTAGAACCGCCTCGGCGAGGCGATTCTAACGAGTACCCTCAATCTATGTTTTTGAGCAGAAATAAGAAAAATAATGTATACCCCTGTAAACCCCAGTTTTACTATATAAAAGTGGGGTTTAAAGGGGTTAATATTATATAGGCATGTTTTCGTGATGCGTTAAAATAAATCGAAGACTGGAAAAGCCATAGATCCTTAAAGTTATTCACAGAGTGTATAGCAAAGACACTGATCAGATTACGGGGCTACGTCTGCTCATCTGATTCCTCGCTGGGGGTACATGTCATGCAGTACAGTCTCTCACGTTAAAACGCATATGTTTTAGATAAAATCAGGAGAAATGAGGAAATTACTTTGTTTAAAACATGTCATATCTAAAGCTCTTGGCCTAAATTATAAATATTACATAGACGTGATAACGTGATGCGCTGCCATAAACAAGCGATGTAACAACCCTGAAATTAAGACACTGACAAGACGTAGGAGTCAATACTTTTATTGTCTGTATAGCAATAAATGTTTTCTTAACTGTTTTTGTAAATCGTTCTATGTGATACTTTAAGGGAACTGATGCACTTTTATTGGAAGGAAATCTGTGCAATATAAGGACCTATCATTGGTGTGAGAAATAGATAGAAAAATCTGCCCCAAGGATCACTGTGTGGCATCACGAGGCTTGCCGAGTGATGCCAGACTGTAATCGCGAGGGACGGATTTTTCTATCTACCCCTCACACCCATGATAGATTCATTTTCTTGCACACCTTTCATTTCTGAACGTAGATGTTTTTTAATAACGCAGTAACTTCGATTGCTGACGTCCGCCATATTGTGATGACATTACTATGACGTTTAATGATGTTATTACGTTAAGTGACGTAAACTTAACGATGGCGTACGTGACGTCCATTACAGCCAGTGCATATCGAACACGTGAGAATTCTCGTTTTTTTTGTTTTTTTTTTTTTTTATCTTACCCTGGGTAGGATAACCTGGGTAGAATAAGAATTTCTATTCCATGGTTAAATCCAAGATTTTCTTATCTGGTGTGCAAAAAAGTGTTTTACCTCTTTTCTGAACGAGGTCTACCTTAAAAAGAAAGATTTGCAACCGTTTAGTAGGGCCTTTGTGTGGGGAAAAGCAAAATTTGGCGGAAAATCTACCAAGTGTATCCAGTAACTATCTTCAGCCATTCATATCAAATACTCCACCAAGAAGACATTGGTTAACATGTAAACACAGATCCCTTTAGGAGCAAATTATTTCATATTAAAGAATAACCCGTTTGAGAAGGAGCAATTTTGGTTGGACAACAAAACAAAAGGCGGGAAATCCAGTTTATCAAGTGCCATTAAGCCAGCAGCACTAAATCGCCATATAGTAGATACTGGCAGACAGTATAGACACGCAACAGAACAAGGTGTCTGATCAGTGCTTGCACTGTTCGACAAATTGCACTACAAACAAGTTTTGAAATAATAATTAGGTTTGTCAAATTTCTAAGATGGAAGATTCCACTAGGTATAAAAAATGTTGATGTCAGGTTTGAAGCTCATGTGAATTTACGTGAAAAAAGAAATATCAGTAGTAATAATGAGAAAATTCTTAGCACACACGCTTTGGTATTCTGTACTACTCCAATGTAAACATAACCAAATACTTGATGAACTGACACATTTGGAAATAAAACAGCTGTTCATTTAGTGTTAATTACAACATACATCTTTCTTAGAGCTATTATTTAGTAAACAAATATGTGTTAGGAACACAAAGGTATATCCATGACGTATACGAGGGTCCTGCAAAAAGTTTTGTCACTGGGTTCGGATTACTTCAGAGCTACGTTTTATCAAAAATATTTTTATTACAAACCTTCAAAGTATTCCCCCTTTACTGAAACACATTTTTACCCAGTCGCGAAAAGCAGATAAATAGTCTTCTTTTGGTATCTGTTAGAGACACTGATAAATAGCGCTGCCAAGAGAACTTCTAGACGTATACTTATTTCAAGAAAGCATTTTCTTAAGCCTTGGAAATAAATAAAGACTTAACAACCTCACACTTATGAGAGGAGACGTTGTCATGTAAAAGGTGGACTCCTGACCATCCTTTGCTTGGTCCATGTTCCAATGTAACAAGTAAATTGGTCAGTGTGTATGACTGCATCTATTTCAATTTGAAATAACTCGGTCAGTTGGAAAACAATTTGCACGAAATAAAGGGGTATCATTAGCTATTCAACACACCATTCAAGTGCAGTGAAGCATTTTAAAATATACCTAGGATAAAACCAAGGAAAAAAAAGGTAAGAGAAAAGTCCAGGGAGTGCCACAATCACAAACCGCAGCCCTTCCCAGACCCCAAGAAGCCTATTAGTGACAGAACTTTTTGCACGACCTTCGTAGAAGTTCAGTAAAACGTCATTGACTCGAATACCGATGGCTCGTTTACCACAGCTAATTCGAACTCGTTTCTGAGTCCCAAAGATAGCCCAAGATAGCAAATATTTATGGATACTTTAGGACATTTTTCATGTTTTATCATGAAATGTGTAATGTGTTTTCTCATTGAGGCGATTCTAATGAGCACATTCAACATACTATTATTATATAGAAGATAGAAAAGGTATCCTGATATGGCATTACAATTAACCCCCAGTGGCTCGAACTACCCATGTCTTGAACAAGTTTCCGTGGTCCCAAAGAAGTTCGAGTTATTGAGATTCGACTGTATATCACATATCTAGTTACACTTTATAATTTGAAAGAGAGGGAATGCGCGAGGGCAGGGAAGTTGGGGACATTTCTTCTACAACAGCTGCAGAAATAGAACTGAGTCACAAGTACAAACAATTAATACTGTAAAACGTCGATTACTCGAACACGCGTTTACCTTGGATAATTCGAACACGTTTTTGAGTCCCTACGAAATTCTTCCGATAGCTCAAGAAAACAAATATTTAGGATTTTTTGCTTATTTCATAATGAACTTGTATGTTGTGTGTACTCATTAGAATCGCCTCATCGAGATGATTCTGATGAATACACTCAATATACCATTATTGTATAGATGATCAAAAAGAATTCGATTAATAATCATCATTTGCTTCCTGATCTGGCGCCATGATTAACCTCCAGTGGTTCGAACTACTCATGTCTCTAATAAAGTTCTATAGTCCAAAAGATGTTCGAGCCATTGAAGTTCGAATGTATTAAGCAACCAGCGACTGACTACTGAGAACAGCCTACGCGTCATATTCAAAAGATTCACCTCTATCCTAGCAGAATTCTGAACACTATTATAGATCTACGAATAAATTGTGAACGTCGAGATACTACTATGGATGGATTGTTCAAAGACCACGCGCTACTCACAAGACATGCGTGATTCACCGAGCATGCGTTTTTCGCCTGTACGTTTAGGGCCGTTTTTCTTCGTAACACGTCAGTTGTTGTATGCCGGACGGTGTGGAAGTTCTTAGCGCACAGATTTAGTACTCTCTCTCTCTCTCTCTCTCTCTCTCTCTCTCTCTCTCTCTCTCCAACAATGTTCAGTGAATAAGTTTAAGCACTAATAGGTATAATTTACAACCCGACTAACTGCTAACACTGTATTTATTTACTTAGCATTCACCGACAGGAATATGTCACTGTAACGATGCCGGAGAAACAACGATAAAGCTGAACAACGCTCATTTAGCGTCTTTCACACGCTAAGTGTCCGTCGTGGTAATATATAACCTGACAAATAAAGCATCCGTAGTGAACTCTAGATAATAGTCTAATGATCGCTTTAAACATCTAGAACGTCGCTCACATTCAAAATCAAAATGCAGTTTCCGAAAGTGATCCCCGAAGTTCATACTTACTTTACAGAGAATAGAGAACTATATGCAAGATATTGTTTTTTTTTATCTGTCATTGCAACGTTTTTATTTATCTATATATATAATGCAGAAGGGATCCATACTTACTTTTCAGGACGGTTCTTAACCCTGGTCCTGCTGAGCCCGGATATATCTTGCCTTTCCAAACAGTGTAGATCCAGATTACTTGGCTTCTGAAGAAGCTAACTGATCTGGATCCGCAATGTTTGCCAGTTAGTCTATGAATTTGTATCAATAACCTGGATCAAGCAATTTGATGGCTGAAAATTAGAAGTGGGAGTGGCATCTTAATTTATTCAGCATGACAAGGGTTAAGGTAAAATTCCCCTGATAAATATAATGATATGTGCCAAAAAGCCTTAACATTTAAGCACGTGCAACATTGCGAAGAGATAGAGGTCTGATTTGGATAAGGCGGGTAAGTCTCGAATACGATCTCTTACCACTCTACATCTTCCCGATTATGAAAGCGAAACTCGGTTGTTGTTATTTTGTCTCAGATAATGACATTATGAATGCATTGGTCCCATGATGGGATGACTTGTACCCAGAAGGGATTCCTCGACGCCGTTAAAGATCTAGGGGAATACAATCTTTAAATATACATTTGATCAATTTTTGATGAAATCGGAGAAAGTTATTGAAATTCAAAAATAATTCAGAACTTTCGTTACCGGCATAACCATTTTCAATATTTAATGAGACCTTATCGCGCCACAAATCTTGAAATAAATAAATAAATAAATAAATAAATGAATACAAACTGACAACAGTATTACTTCTTCTTTTGTACGCATTAGTTGCTATTGCTTGAAATCAATATTGTGTTCTTCCGTTTTGCACTTTGTATGCGGTAAATTTAGATATACATGTAATAACTATCTAACTTCTTTAAGCGATCGGCCTCTTGAACAGAAGTTCTTTAATATGCAATGCTCAGCAAACTAGTCTTTTCAATTTCACCTGATTTTGGTAAAATGAACCACCTTTAACATTCATAATTTAACTATCAAGCGAATATGTTAGTTTTAATTTTGTGACTGTGTTCATTGTTCTTAAGGGTCTTTCTTTAAAGAACTTTATCAAAAGAAGAAAGCATTAAATCTGCCATAGTGATGCTGCACTTTGTAATTAGTCATAAACACGCCCAGTCAAACTGTCTGCTATTTTTGTTATTGTTAATGTTTCTGTATTCTCAAAGGATTCTTGCGAAAAAATATCAAGCCCTTTAATCATCATAAAATCTTCCGTCGCTGTAAACACAGGGTTGTACGTTAATGTGGCCAATTTTTTAACGCCCATACTAGTGTCTACCTCGAAGAATTCTATGGACAACGTAGTCAGCGTGTGAGCAATTTTAAGTTGTTTTTTTTTTTTGTTTTGTTTTTTTTTGGACACACAGTTGTTTTTTTTTTTTTTTTCGTAATGCTAAGTAACGAGTAACTTTGACATTCGTTACGATCTGTTATACCGATTGGCCGGTAGATGTTGATATAAAGTAGGAAGAATGCATAGCTCCAGATAATGTTTTGTTTTCAACCAAAAACTATTGATATTTTGCGTATTTTTTCAGGAAAACATATGTTGTGGTACTCATTAGAAGCGCCTCGACGAGGCACTTCTAATGAGTATCCACAACATATGTTTTCCTTGAGAAATTAGAAACATATTTATCTGATGCAAACTCTTATCTGGAGCTATAATAGTGTTAACTATACCCAGGACAACTGACTTTTTCTTCCATTGCTGTTGGAGGATCTTGATTACCATAATTCGTTGTACCAGGAAGCGTTCTCGTGGTCCAGCTTTTAGTGTTCCTTACTTCGGATCACGACGTCCTTGGTTTTGAATCAAACTATCGCCTCGATATAACTATAATAATAACAGCGAGACGTAAAAATACTATTGAAAGGGACGCTAAGCACATATCACAATGTCGTCTTATTTTACCGGTTTTGTCAGACTATCGACACAAATATTTCTTTCACAATAGTCAGTAAACAAATTTATTTCATACAGACACAACTTATCATTTCCAACGTTTCAGCTGCTAGGCTTTTTCAAGGAATTTCACCTCTTACTCTGTGTGTCTATGTGAAATAAATTTATCAGCTCATAAGTTTGGATTTATGGATTTTGGTATCTTCGCTTGTATTTACGAGACAGTTATACTATTGTCTTCGCTAGTATTTATGAGACAGTTATACTTTTAGATTTTTAAGGACAATAACTAATTGTTGGTTGCTTTATCTCTTGGGAACCCAAACATATACTTTATGCAGGTTGGACAGTTACAAAACACAGTGATACGTCAAACAAAGCCTCTCTTGTTAACAAAATGAAGACCCCGTTTCAGAAGGGTATTGGTGAGCAGAAAACAAATTCACAAAGATGTCTCCCTTGTAAAAATGGCAGCAAAATTTCCATTCATCTTCAGTGTAAACGTGATCATGTTTTGTTTTTTTTCACTCTGCCCACCGTTCTCTCTTTAAACTCACACATCATTACGAAAACATGCCTATTCAAATATACTGAAAATTTTACCACCAAAAACAAAAAAAATTCAGATGAAAAATTCTGATATTTTTCATATTTCTGTTCAAAGACATTGATTGTTGTACTCGTTAGAACCGCCTCGCCGAGGCGGTTCTAACGAGTACCCACAATCTATGTCTTTGAGCAAAAATAAGAAAAATAATGTATACCCCTGTAAACTCCAGTTTTACTATATAAAAGTGGGGTTTAAGGGGGTCAAAATTATATAGGCATGTTTTCGTGATGTCCCAACTCTACACCGAATTTTAATGGTAATGTTTTTTAGTTGTTGGTACTTCATTTTCTCTACTTTAGGTTTGTAATGTTCAACATTTCAGGATACGACCGCTACAACATTTTACCAGCAAGTAATAAAATATGTTCTTTAAAAGCAACCAAGGGAAATCATGATGCAACGTGATTTTACTATATATCTTTAATTTCTTTTGTCTAACATATTTAATAATCATGCAGAGTCTGGTGTGAAAATCGATTTCTCCAGCCCGCTAGAGGAATGTTTTGGTTATGGTTAACATATACTTTTGTTATCATTTTAGGTACACTTATGTCCGGAACCTTGATGAGGACTAACAGACATTAGTAGCTACCATGGATTATCTTATTTGTTTCATCATTCTTTGTGTTTGGATGGTTACTGGTAAGAGCTTTTACAATTTACGAGTCGTTCGAAAAAGTAATATCTCTTTTAGGTAAGGTTTCTTTTTCCGGCGTGTACGTGCTTACTACGTGTGTCTAGAGAATTCATTAATGAGTAGGAGGAGTTTATATGAACTTTACGAAACTGTAACATATTTTAGGATTAAAGGCTCCATATTCCTCAAAAATAGACATTTTATTATCCAAGAAAGGTTTAATAACTTGATATATGGTATTAATGCAATCATAATAGGTGGCACCTGACAGCCTGTAAAATTTCTGTTGGTCTCTCATTCTTGAAATGAAATGATTTTTTTTATCAACATTAATTCAGAGATACGATAAAAAATCATTTTATTTTTGATCCAGTTAAAAAATGAGAGACTATCTGAAATTTTACAGGCTGCCAGATGCCAAAGTTTATGATCGTATTAATACTATATATCAATTTATTAACCTTTCTTGGATAAAAAAAAAATGTCTATTTTTGTGGAATAAGGAGCTTTGTTATCTCAGTATTTGCATTTTATATCCAGTAAAACTAGTTTAAAGCTGTATCATCACGAAAACATACCTATGTAATTTTGACCCCCTTAAACCCCACTTTTATATAGTTAAACTGGGGTTTACAGGGGTATACATTAGTTTCTTATTTCTGCTAAAAAACATCGATTGTGGGTACTCGTTAGAACCGCCTCGGCGATGCGGCTCTAACGAGTACCCACAATCTATGTTTTGAGCAGAAATGTGAAATATATCAGAATTTTTTATCTGAAAATTTTCAGTTTTTGGAGGTGATATTTTCTATGTATTTGAATAGGCTTGTTTTCGTAATGTCGATTTTTGTGGAATATGGAGCCTTTGTTATCCCAGTATTTGCGTTTTATATCCAGTAAACTAGTTTAAAGCTGTATTATTGCTCAAAATGACCCGAACCATTTTTGCTCAAAAACAGAGTAAGCTTTATCTTATCTTTTTCAAAATTATCTTTCGCACTTTGAATCATTTAACCCTTGTCCTGCTGAATAAATTAAGATGCCACGCCCACTTCTAGTTTTTAGCCAATCGGATTACTCGATCCGAGTTGTTAATGTAAATTCATATACTTAATGGCAAACAGTGCAGATACAGAGCAGTTAGCCAACTGATCTGGATCTACACTGTTTGCAAAGGGAGAGTATATCCGGGTTCAGCAGGACAAAGGGTTAACAAATTCTTATTTAGTAAGTAAACCTGGTTAAATTACTCAGAGAATATGCATGCTACTGTGTGTATTGATTTTTGACCGGGTCACTAAAAATGAAACAGGCTTGGGGTAGTTGGGTGATGTGAAGGTGTCGTGTATCTTACGTCACCGGGGCGTCCAGTTGTTATTGGCTTACAGTTGGGTAAGGCCTGCTTCCCTTGTAGCAGGTAAGAGTAGAGGGGGAATGTTTGTATTTCTTCTGTTTCTTCACTTTCATTCCTGTTCCACTTTCGTCCCCGTCTCACTCTCTTTCATCGCCTCTGCTATTTCTTTTATCTCTTTTCTCCCTTTCTCTGGGAGACGACACAAAATGACCCACAAGGGTTGACGTGTCGTTAAACCCCAATACAATCAATCATGAACAGGCTCGAAAAAGATTCCAAAGTATTAGCTTCCTCTTGTGAAGTGGCTCTGAAGTGAACTGAAACCTAAGTTTGGTTGGCTTTGACGACAAATAGATATACATTAGCAATGACTAAAACACGGTTTTAGAGGAGAAATATCTATAACAAAGGATGGATTTTACTTTGTGAACGACTTTTGTCGCAGAATTATCATAGAAAACGCGTTTTCAGACGCATGTTTTTTGACGAAAACCAATGTACTTTTGTGTCTTTGTAGACTTGATGTACAGTGCTATCCTAAACATTGGGTCTTTTTGTCGTACCTGCGTTACATATAGCATGTGCGACTTAGGCATGCAAATTTCCGTCCGTTCGCACTTGTTTTTTCGTCCACTCTAACGGCCACCCTAGCATTAATCCTAAATAAAGTATACAAAACTGTAAAACTTTATGGTTAGTTTCACTTCACTTTTTGTTTTATCTCACTGAGCTAAACAAGGATAAAAGCTCTCACTCTTCTGGTGTTTATTTTCACATTTTAAGACGCAGGTACGACATTAATTTCAACGAAGGTCTTTCTATATTTTTCTAGGCCTGCCCAGATAATATTAGGGAAGAGTAACCCAATAATGTAGACAGTAGCATTGATTAAAGTCTCGCAGCTCTAAACCGTAATATAATTCTTCTTACTCACATATGTGTATGTGATTACCATAGCAGACTTATGTCGTCTTTTACAATGATTGTAATAATCTCTTATGAAATATATGCAATATCACATTCCTCAATTTTTTCGTTAGTGTAGGCTGCCACCTGTTGCCAAGCTTAAATTTTCGTATTTCACTTGTCGCAATAATATAAGCCATTAAATGAAACGTGATGTCCTTGTTTGAATACATGATCGGTGTACACTGTAGTCAGTCTCATTATGGCATCGGTAAGATATGGTCCTAAAGTGTTATTGCGACAAATTGGTTACTGCATGTTTTAAATTTCTCGCCTGAAGACTCGAAATTTAAAACTATGCAATAACCAATACTTAGTAAAAGCCTTATACATATACTATCTAGACAGTCCTATAATGACAAATAGCTTGCTTGGTTGTTGCAGGGACAGCTTTAACAATATTTAAACTACGTTCCGCTGTGCACGCCACATGTAAAATAGTATTTGTTTTAATATTTCTGCTAGGTTTTCAAATCATCAATATAATATTAGCCATTATAACAACAGCATCTTTTCTAGTCAAACATAGCAGAATTATACTTACAAATATGTGTAAATGTTACAATAAAAGTTGAATACGTGTGGCTTGTCTGTCCGCAGATACTCATTTAGATATACAGCATTGTATACATGTACCTGTCTCTTATAGCCTTGTCAAGGTACACAACGGAGCCCTGTATAAGCCGTTTCTAAATTGGGTATTTACTTATCGAAATTTTGTGAATTGAGTTTTCTCATTTTGAATTGGGTAAATGTAAAAAAAAAAAAAAAAAAAAGAAAAGAAAAGAACAGAAAAAAAAAAAGAAAACCTGTATTTTTTTTTTAAACTGGGCATGTTTGTCAGTTTTCTTTTTTCACTATATTTTGAAAATGACACCTATAGAACATTGTTCCTTACATTTTACTTGCTGGTAGCCACTGACTCTTTTTCTTGAAATCAAATGTTTGTTTTTTTACCAGTGTGACTTTTTTTTCTATAATGACAATTAAACAAATGGGATGGCATCTGTCGTCAAAGTTTGCTTGGCAATTTACGGGTGAATATCTCAATGAACAGTTATGGTACTTAGCTGAAAAGAAATATAGCTCTGCATCTAAACAAACAACATGGATTACAGACAAATGTCCAAATTGTTTGCCTCGCTTTTGAAGAAGGGGTCTACTCGAAAAGGAAAGAATTTACTCGGAAAAATCAACCAAGAGTATAAGGATCTATAACTGGTGAGAGGGGTACATAGAAAATCCGTCCCGAGGATCACTGTCTGGCATCACGAGGCTTGCCGAGTGAAACCAGACTGTGATCGCCAGGGACGGATTTTTCTATCTACCCCTCACTACTTCGAGAGATTCTTTTTCTCGCACATCTTTCATTTCAAGTCCTCTTACATTATGATGGATCCCATTCAAACAGAAAACAACTGTACTATGTTTGCGATCAGCGCAAACACAGATCAGTAAACACAATCTCAGACTTTGATCGATACATACAGGCCTTAAATATTCTTTTGGTGAACAGTGTAGTCCTTAATTGCGCTACCAAGATGTGGCATGGTGATCTAGGTCCTTGCTGATCGTATGCAATAGGACCGTTTTTAATTATAGATTTTTTTTGCCATAGACGCCAGCTTAACGCAACATAACAAAGTCCTACTTTGGAACAGCTGCTACACACAGCATGACATTCCTATCTATAACAGTGTACACAGATTTGTGTCACAATGTAATACTTTATGATGCCACTGGCAGTTTTAGCCGCAATGTTAGAAAACGCACCTTCTTACAAGCCTGCACAACGGAGACTCAAACTACAGTCTGATCAGAGTATTCATTGTCCGTATGAAGAAACTTTCCATCCTTGGCTATCCAAAATGTGTTATGTGAAAATTCTGACAACATCACGAAAACATGCCTGTATAATTTTGACCCCCTTAAATCCCACTATCATATAGTAAAACTGGGGTTTACAGGGGTATACATTATCTCTTGAAAAATACATTTTGCGTTATGCCCCTTTGAACTGTGTAAGTGGCTGTTTCTGTGTCTGCTCTATAACTTATAAACGCTTTAGTATAACTTCACGAAACTTCATAGAAATACAGGAAAACTTCGATGACCCGAACACCGACTGCTCGTTTACCTTGAATGATTCAAACTCGTTTTTGAGTCCCTACGAAATTCTTTCAATATCTCAAGAAACATATTCAGGGAAATTTTCTTATTTTATCATGAAGTTGTATGTTGTGTGTATTCATTAGAATCGCCTCTAGGAGGTAATTATAACTACACTCAACATACTTTTGTTTTAAAGAAGATAAAATGGTGATAAAAAATTATCACCATTTGCTTCCTGACCAAGTGCCCTGATTAACCCTTATGGGCTCGAGCAACCCATGTCTCGAATAAATTTCCATGGTCCCAACGATGTTTGAGCCATTGAGGTTTAACTGTACTAAACAATATTGGATGACGTGCAGAATGCAAGCAGATTCCTATTCAGAAGGGTGAAAGTGAATTGATTCCGCATAAAACCGAAACACTTCATGTGTAGGTGATAGATACAATCAAGGAGAAGGTTATGGTGGAATTTCGGATGATATGATCTCTTAAACAAGGACAGTTATCTTGTCGATTTGCATATTATTGCTATGGTACCGCACTTTTCTTGACAAATTAATGCCATCATTTACAATTGAACCGCAACTTGAGAAAACGTTCTTTTTGACATGTGCGCCCAACAAAGACACAAATTAGCCAGCGCATCCACACAGTCTGATCAGAGTCTTCGTTATCCGCATGGAGAAACGTTGCATCCTTGATTGTCCAAAACATTACAATACACGCCTATTCAAATATATTGAAAATATCACCACCAAAAACTGAAAGTTTTCAGATAGAAATTCTGATATTTTTTCATATTTCTGATCAAAAACATAAATTGTGGGTACTCGTAAGAACCGCCTCGCCATTTCTGCTTAAAAACATAGATTGTGTGTACCCGTAAGAACCGCCTCAGCGAGGCGGTTCTTACGAGTGCCCACAATCTATATTTTCGTGTAGAAATAAGAAAAATAATGTATACCCCTGTAAACCCCATTTTTACTATATAAAAGTTGGGTTTAATGGGGTCAAATTATATAGGCGTGTTTTCATGATGAGCGCCCAGGGAAGATTTGATCAGACTGTGTGAATGCGCAAGCTGATCTGAATCTATGATTGGCGCACACGTTCGAAGGTACATCTTCTGATAATGCGGCTCAGTTTGTAATAACGCCAAAGAGCGCTGATTCATAAACCTTTAGGGCCCTGAGTTTTAATATCAGGCAACAATAAAATAAATTTTCTCTGGAAATATAGCTTGATCAGGCACTCAAACAAAACAATAAATAATAAACAAATAAATAAATAAATATATAAGTAAAATAAAAAAAGGCCTATACAATGGAAACGCTTTGAAATAAATGTCTTCATTCTGATTGTAACTAATTTCGTCGTCGGCTATTTTCGTCACGAGCGTGCTAAGTTTTAATTTCGTCTAAAAAGCATATTAAGCAACTATTATATGGATATTTTAAAGGCTGTTATGTGGCTTAATTCAGACACAATAATAGAAATGTGGAACCATTTATTTTATTGTGCGAAAATGCGTTTTAAGTGCAGATGGAAAGATTTGTGCAACCACTCGTAATATATACTTACAAATATGAATGGCGAAAAGTTAAACTGTCGTTTAGCTGAGTTCCAAGTCTGATTATAATGGATGTGTCCTTCCATTAAGGAAACTAAATGAGGCTGTAAGAAAAAGGATATTCTTACCTAACGTCTTTCTCCTCCCTTCGCAATGGTTTTCCTGTGACGGGGGGAGCAATCGTTATTATTAGACTGGTCTCCATTTTCATTTCAGTGTTCTCTCTTGGAAGCGCATCCAATCACAGTTACTTCACTTCAGATACTAAGTCATCAGTGTTTGGGATACCACTTATTCGATACCGTCTTTGTTAAATGGCAAAGCCAATATTTGATACTGTCTCCTCACCGTTTCTTCTATCCGCCAAATTTTCTTGTCTGTCCCTTCTACTGTTGCACTCACCTTAAATATTTACATTTATGTATTTGAACTCAGGAATCTAACTTTGCATATCATGCTTAATGTGGTCTTTGCCTTTCAAGTTCATAATTATGTTTAAATCATTTAAACGTAGATATTGAGAGGCATGGATCTCAATCAAAATTCATATATTTAACTCCGTCACTGCCACAGGCGATAATAATAGGCTTTCGCAAACAGCATCTCATCTGGATCTACGCAGCTTAAAAGTCAGTCTTTCAGCTTTAAGTATAAACTGCTTACCAATCTATAGTTTTAAAAATAAATACAAAGCAGACGGCAAATGTAGTCTAAAATTTGGCACCTAAAGTGTTAACATGCAAAACAACCCAAGAAGGGTCACAAACATAGAACACATCCTCTCAGAGAAACCATATAAGGTTTGAATGACACCAAAGGCAGCACAAAACAGTATCCTAACAGAGCGAACAAAGGAAGAGAAACTAACATAGAAATACTGTCTTGTAATGTTCAACAGTAAAACTTATCGAGAATTAATCCTTATTTTGAGGGCGCTCAACCTTCGCCCTTAATCCATGTACAGTTCTAGCTACACATGATTGTTCATTCCGCGTAGGGGTTCCCTAATTCATCAGCGGATGAACGCAGAAACCATATGAGCAAGCGCACGACAAAACCTACAGTAAGACTTGTGAGGCCAGAAAAGTCTCAGATTAGCCTGAACATTCACCAAGTACGGCAAAGATTCTTGTTCATCCCTCTTTCGATAGCCAGGAGGCTGTTGACGACGCATGCGATCAGCGAAGACTCTGATCAGACTGCGCGGATGCGCAGGCTGATCTTAGTCTTCACTGGCTGGTCGTTATTGTAGGTTTTTTCGTGCGCTGGCTCATATAAATTAATATCTAGACACTATGCTGAGTCACAGTTGAGGACTGGAGTACAAATGCAAATCAGAGCAAAAGAGGACCAGTCGAACCATGGTGAGTTCGACAACAGAAGAGTAAAATCAGATATAAGCCATGTGTAAAATTAGAATTGAGCCGCCCGATCCGCCGTCGTGCAGTGAAAGAGTGCAACAAAGTTGTTAATCTTAATATACATGTATGTGATCTTTGGCGTGGATTAGAAACCAAAAAATGACCAATAGTACTTCATGTTTCTCCGTGCCCACCTTTTTCCTGAGGTACACTCAAGAGAAGTTATCTTGAGCTGAATTTTCGAATGAAATATGTTAAATCTAAAATTATAAATATTCCCAGATTCTCTACATGTTCCGGAGATCTATATATTAAGTAGTGCACTTGCGCAAAGAAAGAAAAAAAACCTACCTGACGGGCCATTCACATAAAACTGGTACAGTACTGAGCCGTGACTCATCTCTTGGCGAGAATACTGACTCAGTGATTATAAATGTTGTATCGGAATGGCTTGGCTCTCTGGACAGAGCAGGTGAGGGTTCAAATCCAAACTTTTACCAGTAGAAATTCATATTTCTCTCTGTGCACAGTTTTCTTGAGACATACACATAAAAAATGATCTATCTATCCATCTATCTATCTATCTATCTATCTATCTCTCTGTCTATCTATCTATCTATCTATCAGTAAACTAAGAGCATCACTAACTGTTTAAGAAGCCATAAATTGACATGTTTTGATCCTTTGGAACAAAAATGGAATGTCTTTCATTATGAGCTAAGTATAGGGAACCAGCTCGTTTGAAAGTTCCTTTAATTAGTTCAAGATGCTTATCTGAAATCAGTTTGTGTAGGACGATATCATAAAGTGTAGAAAAATCAATGAAATGCGTTTATCTACAATTTTCCCAGCTAGCATTATTTATAAATCTACAGCAGGCCGTTATCGGCCCGTCAGCTACCCTGACGGGCCGATAACGGCCCGCTATAGATTTATGTAGAATGCTTACTGGGTTAAAGATGCTTGATTTCCAGTAAGTTAAAACGTTTGACTCAAACAAGTAATTAACAAATTGCATAAACCTATTGGCATAATGATTGAACGATCCAAATTCCCCATGAAACCATCTTATGTTATTAGATTCTTTCACTCTGTTTACGTCATACCCTATTTCACATCAAACAAAACACTTATTTGTGTAGCCGTACTCACTCAAAGTGTTTATACTTTCAGATTTACTGTAGACGCATTGCAGTACTCACTAAAATGCGCTCTTTGCACACTTTGCAAATACACGCATGCACTCTGAAACACTTGTGTAACATTACATGCCGTTCTGAACAACAACATTCGAAAGGTTCCTTTTCTGTGCCTGTCATGAGCTCATTTGGCTCCTGAACCTTAGAAAATGGCCCACAAACAACTCAGAAATCGTTTAAATGCCGAAGAAAAGAAATACGGCGTCAGAATGTTTGAGGCTGGCATCTCTCAACGGCATGTTGCTGCTACATATATATCTTGAATGTGTCACAGAGCGTGGTATCTTAAATGTAATTGTCATGTAAACCATGGAAATGCTTCACACATGCATGGCTGTGGTCGTTCGAAGGTTACAACTCAACAGCAATACTATTTCAAGCTGATTCAAACGCGACGTCAACGGTTCCAAGACGCTATGTCCTTGAATAATTAATTCAGAATTAAATAATTCAGACCTGGAGTACGAATTTCCACCAAGACAGTGAGAATTAGGCTCCAATAGGTCGAATTAAATACCAGGAAGCCAGCTATACGTGTTCCGTTGATGGCAAAATATGTGCAAGAAAGATTAGATTTTACTAGAAATCATATGAGAAGAACAATTTGTGTCTGGACGCCAGTGTTCTTAACTATGAGTCCAGATTCAGTTTGGAGTTCATTGACAAACGTCAGTTGGTGTGGAGAATGCTGAAAAAGAGATTTCATGGCTTAAATATATCAGAACATGATTTGTATAAAAAAGGGTTTTGTCATGGTTTGGGCAGGCATTAGCGTAAAAACTGACCTGGCCCTGTACCTGACCGAAATGTTGTGGGTACTCATTTGAATTGACTTGACTTGCAACAACATATAATTTAGTAAAGAAATGAAGATAAAAAAATCGAATAAGCATCATTAAATACGCCCAATCATTAAGTCCTCTGCATTCTTACCCTTATTCCATGTATATTTCTTACTATGTGTTTTGCCATTAATTTGGACCCTCTCTTTCTCTCTCTCTCTCTCTCTCTCTCTCTCTCTCTCTCTCTCTCTCTATATATATATATATATATATATATATATATATATATATGTGTGTGTGTGTGTGTGTGTGTGTGTGTGTGTGTGTGTGTGTGTGTGTGTGTGTGGTTAAAAGATCATAAATTCTCCAAACCAAAATCAAGTGCAGAAAATTAAAGCAATGAGCAAGAACTTTCACACGTCACCACCCACACGTCTTCATTTAAATTTGAGCTCAGTGCATCAGTTGTATAAGTAAGTGCCACAGAATTTTCGGATCGGAGTATGCAGTATACACCCATAATTTAACGCTCTACTCCCTGAGATTTTAATCGGACGTTTCCATCATTGAATTTGGACATGTCCATTCATCACGAAAACATGCCTATATAATGTTGACCCCCTTAAACCCCAATTTTATATAGTAAAACTGGGGTTTACAGGGGTGTACATTATTTTTCTTATTTCTGCTCAAAAACATAGATTGTGGGTACTCGTTAGAACCGCCTCGGCGAGGCGGTTCTAACGAGTACCCACAATCTATGTTTTGAGCAGAAATATGAAAAATAGAATATTTATCTGAAAATTTTCTTTTTTTTTTTTGGGTGGTAAAATTTTCACTATATTTGAATAGGCTTGTTTTCGTAATGGTTGCAAATAGAAATGTCAGTCAAAAATCAAAACAGAATGGCATATAGTGTAGCTTATGATGAGACGGCTAATTCTGAGCCACCTTATCAGGATCTACACTGTTGGCACAAGTATCTGGTTCGGGTTTATGACAGCAAAACAATTTGTACCAACACGACCAAAGTGTATAGAAGGCGATGTAATAAAATACCGAAAACTGCAAACACAATAAAAAACAACAGTTTTTGTAAGTTCCGGTAGAATAACTACAGTAACTGTAGGTGAAATATTTTGATGTCGAGACTCGAATAATCTTGACAGTATTATATACTTCATTACTGCTTATTATTATTATATTTCATTTCCTTTTGGATCATTTGGCCCATTATGGTATCTTTTCAAAATGTTCTGCGTATGTATACGCTGGAGGGCGTAAGCAGTGTTGCAAACTTCATTAACTGCTTAGGAAGAGTCTCAATAAAACCGAGACTCCCATTTTCTGGTCTGTAGTGTGTTCTTTGTTTCCAAGGGTAATCTTTCTGACGCTTATTTAACAGATTTACGGTTATTCATCAGGCGCTTGTTATGGTCCCCTATTAGTTACACAAAAAGAGAAGTGCGCCTTAATATGGGGAAATGCACCTTCTCGTATGTGCGCCAAGCGAAGACTCAAATCAGCCTGCGCATCCGCGCAGTCTGATCAGAGTCTTCGTTGTCCGCCTTAAGGTAGTTTGCAGTCTTGGCTATCCAAACTGCGCTCAACAATGATTCTGTTCAAACTGCGCAACTGAACAGGCTGATCTGAATCTTTACTCGGCGTCCATGTCCGATTGTACATTTTCTGACATTGAGGCTTAATTTATTTACCAGCTCTTTGTGCCAAAAGAGATTAGTTGATAAAAATAGACTGGAATTCAAATAAAGGCATGTATTGTGAAGAAATGCTGACAGTTTGGCCTGTTGATACTATGAAAATACTTTTATCCGATAAGCAAGAGCTAGCTATTTGTAGGAAGATTTCATCTGGAGAAGACGACAAATCATTTCAAACCTCATGACCCAGGCTTACATGAAATCTAAGCTTGCATCGACCTTAACCCTTGTCATGCTGAATGAATTAAGATGCCACGCCCACTTCTAATTTCCAGCCAATCAGATTACTTGATCCGGGTTTTTGATAGAAATTCAAATATATAATAACAAACGGTGCAGATCCAGATCAGTTGGCTCCTTAGAAGCCAACTGATCTGGATCTACACTGTTTGCTAAGACAGGGCATGTCGTGTTTAGCAAGAGAAGGTTAAATTAGTTCTGTGGGCGCCATAGCCAGCTTGTTACTATCTAAGTAGTTTCTGTTACGTAGTTTGTTTTCGACATTGTTGATAAATTTCCTTCTTGGATTTTAATATGATATATACAAAGTCTTTGACTTCTGAATTCGATTTCAAATATGTTCATGTTGCTGTTTATTGTATCTGCATGTATACACTTACAATATGTTAAACAAATATGACGTTCTCTTTGACCAATGAAATGGTGTTTTACATAGATTATCGACGGCATAGCATAAATTTCATTCATTTACGAAAACACGCCTATTCAAATATATAGAGAATTTCACCTCCAAAAACTGAAAAATTTCAGAAAAAAACTCTGATATTTTTCATATTTCTGCTCAAAACATTGATTGTGGTACTCGTTAGAACCGCCTTTGCGAGGCGGTTCTAACGAATACCCACAATCTATGTTTTTGAGCAGAAATAAGAAAAGTAGTGCATACCGCTGTTAACCCCAGTTTTTCTATATAAAAGTGGGGTTTAAGGGGATCAAAATTATATAGGTATGTTTTCGTGATGTGAAACCAGACTAGACTTACTTGTAAATATTTTAGTTCTTCTGATGCATTATAACCACTTGAGCCGGGTCATAGCATGTTCTACAGTCAGATAAGTCTTCGCTATCCACCTTAAGGCGCTTTGTATTGTTGGCTGCCCACAGAGTGCCTTGGGAAGACCCTGATCGGACTGCGCGGATGCGCAGGCTGATCTGAGTCTTCGCTGGGCGCACGTCAGTATTGTAGGAAAGGCTGTGCCTAGGCTCATTAAACTTTAAATAGCTTCTCTCGGCGAGTAGGGCGTATAGAGACTTAAGCTTTTTTTCGGTAGTGTTTTGCCGTTTGAGAATTTTGGGGCGGACTTCCGTTTTTTGCTTAGGGGACGTTGTGTCGCATGGGAATGGAGATGAGTCAGCGTTATAGGATACTGGGTAAAATCGAGAATTATGTAAAGCCTTGAACCGAAATGTACCGTTAATTAATAGAGAGAGACTAGCAAAGCGGTTGAGGAAAGAAAGGGCACATGAAAACGGATAAAATTAATATATATTATGTTCGTTAACGAAACTAAACCGTTTAATATCATACTTCCTTTCAGTCATGGTTATCGGGATAGGATATGGTTTAAGAACATTGTTTTTAAGATTACCATGCCTTATAGGTATCACATATTGTAATGATGTATTTTGTTTTTCTTCATCTTTAGTCCATAGCAACATATAGGGTGGGTATTTCTTGATGAAAAGTAAATCATATATATGTATAATCACCAATGCTTTGCGAATGTATTTGTTTGCGTTTGAAAACAAAAGTGAAAAAAAAAGTAAATAAAATAAACCGTTTTAGCGAAGGAAAGGATGCAAATGAGCCTATATGAATAGTCGTTGCTCTAAGCTTACCAGGTGAAATCCCATTGTAGGTGATATTAACATAAAGATAATGATCTGAATTGCTTTAAGCCATTTCATTTGTTATATATTATTTTAGTATTTCTAATTTGTTTGCTTTATTAATATTTCTATTGTTAAGTAAACAAATGGTGACTTATTCACTGTTCTAGATTGTTTTTATCGTGCGATATAAAACGTTATTTTCTCAAGAACGTATGGAGGCCCTGCAGAGACTTCTAACTTCACGACTTCTTACTTCTAACTTCCAACTTCTTACTTCTAACTTCTAAAATCCGACTTCTAACTTCCAACTGCTTACTCCCGATTTCTAACTTCATGACTTCTTACTCTAATTTCCAACTTCTTACTTCCAACTTCTAACTTCCAATTCTAACTTCCGACTTCTAACTTCATGACTTCTTACTTCTAACTACCAAGTTCTTAACTAACTCCTGACTTCTAACTTCTAACTTCACGACTTGTTACTTCCTATTTCTAACTTCCAACTTCTTACTTCTTATTTCATGACATTTTACTTCTAACTACTTTACTTCTGACTTCCAAGTTCTGACTTCAGTACCTGTAACCTACAACTTTAATCCTCAATAGGCTGCTTCCATTTACTGAAAGTAGGATGTCGGAGTAGCAAAAGTAGTAGGTGTAGTAGTAGTAGTAGCTGCAGTGTAGTAGTTGAAAACAAAAGAAACAGCAGTATAAGTTGTAGTAGTAACAGCAGCAGTAACTGGAATACGAGAAACTTCTCTCGCTCAATGAATTTTTACCCATTCACAAACTTCGAGGCCGGACAGGCACAAGAAAAGCGTGCATCTGTTAATCCCGCCAGTAAGTCACAGCAAAGGCAATGACCTGTGACATAGCTTCTCCAATCATCACTTTAGATGTGGTCACGTTACCTGATGTGATCGTGTGCCGTGTCAAACTGTGAATATTGTGAATGGGAATATTTATTTATGTGACATTCGTATATACGAGTTTTACACTGTTTAAGGATATTCAAAAATAAATGGAATTAACTAATGTACAAGGTAAGGTTGCTTAATTATATCTGCATGTTGAAGAGGTAATCCAAACAACACTAATTGTACTTTAATGTAAACAGCGACGGCGAAATTATAAGGTGTATACAATATCAAGTGTATCTAGTCACCTTAATACATGCAGCCTGTTTAGTTTATCAGCTACCGTATTCAACCTAATTACTGCACATACCCCAATAAGCTCACAGTCAAACTATTCCATAGTCTCAGATTACAACCAGTATTGTTTGTCTACTCCTTAATAAAGGCATATTTTGTGGGTACTCATTAGAATTGCATCGGTAAGTCGATGCAATTCAAAGGTACCCGCAACATATGCTTGTAAAGCAAATCAGAAAAAAAACTTTCGCTGATATTTTTTTTTTTTGTTTTTTGTTTTTAAAGTGTACCCTTAGTATATACATATTTTACCAAATGTTTTCCCATTTTTTTTTCCATAGTGCGGCACTTTGGTCGAGTACAGTATTTATTATTCAGATGCCTTGACCAATGTCTGAAATAGCCTTCTCCTTTGATTTTTTCCTATATCCTATTTCAAACAGTTATACTTGTTGGAAGATGGCGGTCATTGCTCAATATTAGTGTATTGTTTTCCTTTACACTTTCACTGCCACAGGCGATAATAATAGGTTTTTGCAAACAGTATAGACCCAGATGAGACGGCTCATAATGAGCCTGCTCATCTGGATCTACGCTGTTCGACATTCAGTCTTTCAACTTGATATATAAACTTCTTTCGAAGCGATAGTTTGTTTAAAAAAAAAACAGACGACAAATGTTGTCTTAAATTTGGCGCCGACAGAATTAAGGTGAATGGATCCACCTGGAACTTTTACTGCACTTTTTTTTAACTTAGTGTTATTTTCTGTTTGACTTCATGTACACCGAGACCATTCTGAAAATGGGTCTAAAAGAATAGAATTTGTCCCAAGGAGGTGGGGAAGGGGGATCGGGGTGAGGCAAAGTTTTTCTTTTCAATAAGAGGAACTGAGATAAAAGCAAAAACAATTTTGACAGTTGTCTGCCTTGAAAATGTAATAATTTTCCCGTACATTAATATTACTTACACTGGAGAATATTTGACGTCAAAACGCAAAGGCTTACACTAACTTAGCGCAATTTGATTGAACGAAAGCATGTTTATGACAGCATTAATATCCAGTCAGTAGGAGTTTTTATCCTCGCAATTTTCGGAGAAAAAGCGGGGATATTGTGATACCCCCGTCCGTCCGTACGTCCGTCTGTAATGCCACACGAATGCTCCTAGACCATTTAAGCTAGAATCTCGAAACTTTTACAGGCGATAGCCCTATGGATGAGGACTGGAAGAACTCATTCGGAATTTTAATGCACCCCCTGAGGGCAAGGTCAGGGAGTGTGGCCTTAAAGGGTCCAAAATCCATTTTGCACAAACATGGTCATGATGCATATCAAATCAAAGGTAATGAAGAGTAGAATACAGTTGTGCAAACATTTTGCCCCGGGGCATGTCTGGGGGTCATCCGAGATCAAAAAGTAGGATTTTGGGTCCTTTTTTGATTGTCACACAACTTCCCCTAGGCTTTTTGAGTTAAAACCTTGAAACTGTCACAGGTAATAGCCCTACAGATGAGGATTGGAGGAACGCATTTGGAATTTTGATGTGCATGGAAATATTCGATGGCGCTAGCGCTTGGATATGCGATGGCGCGCGCAATCGACTTGCTCTAGTTTTAAAAGTATTTTATTCACGTGAAGTTCTAAACTGGGCTTTCTAACCCACTTTATTAACATATGTACGACCTGGCTGGAATTATAACTAAACAATTTTATAATATGATTAGACTTTGTCGATATGTAAACGGCGGCGAGTCTATCACAAACGGACTAAAGCCCTGATAAACGCCGATGAATCCAGCACAATCTTAACATTAAACCCAAGGGGGCTTTATTCAGTTCGCTGGTTTTTACACATCGATAAAATCCACAAAATTAGAATCATTCCTATAATATTGAAAAAAAAAGTGAAATATCTGAAGGGATTCCGTAATGCGCATTGCTTAGAATTATTGACTCATTTATCCCGCCAAGCGTCCAATAAAAGGGACAGTGGCAAACAATGTAGACCCAGATCAGACAACAAACTTCTTGGTATAACTTGTCTTTCCTTTTGATTTCTGGTATTGCAGAAAAGTAAATTACATTTTAATAATTAAAATGGTCTCGAATAAAGATAGTCCAGGTCGAGTGTACAGCTGATAAAACAACTCGATTTTCAGTGTCATCCTTGTGTGTGTTCTATTATAGTAAGAAACGCACAGTTTAAGACGCAGATTTGGTAAATATAAAACAAGAGACTGGGAACATATGAGCCTCGTCGGGAGAAAAAGATTCTTCGAGTTTTCCTTCCAACCAAACCTTCAGTGTGTATGCCCGGTCCCTTAACAATGCCACGTGTCTAGTTTTCTGGCTGACGTTTTCCTTTGGCAATACCGCTTACGTTCTGGCTTGCCTGAACATTTGCTTTTCGCCTTTGACGCCATGACGCAGCTCATTTTGTCTGTGGGAAACTCAAGTAACAGTGAACGGAATTGCAGAGATTTTCAAGTGCAATAATATGCCGTTTTCAAGGCCGAAATATTATTTTAGGAAGCGGACAGGAGGCATAGGATTTAGAGGTTTAAGTATCCAGAACCAGAAATATCCACTGGTTGATAACATTATCTGGTAATTACGTACTTTTAACTGGCACTCATTTGCACGAGCAAGAATTTATTGTAATATGAATTTATTACAAGCCATTATCCTGTGTATTCGTGACGGGATTAATATAAGTGATGAATGAGCCGAAAGTTGATAAAACATTACGGTACATGTACCTTCTGACACGTGCGCCCCACAAAGACTCAAAGTTTCCTGCTCATCCACCAGTCTGATCGGATTCTTCAATTTGCACCTGCAGAAACTTTGTATGAAAACGCGACAATAATCAACGCCATGTCCCGCCTTTAATTCGTTTATTGGCCCACCCGTTATGAGCGGATTAATTAACATAAATACTGAAACCGAAATATTTTTTCCTTCTTACGGACGTTTTGGTTGTTTTGAATAAAGTTTAATATCTGCATTTATGGTATAAAAACATGGTTTGAAGTTTTATACGCTTCATTCACTTAGTTTTGTCACCATCATTACGAAAACAAGCCTATTCAAATATACTGAACGTTTTACCACCAAAAAATGAAAAGTTTCAGATAAAAAAACTCTGATAATTTTCATACTTCTGCTCAAAACATAGATTGTGGGCACTCGTTAGAACCGCCTTGGCGAGGCGGTTCTAACGAGTACCCACAATCTATGTTTTTGAGCAGAAATAACAAAAATAATGTGTACCCCTGTAAACCCCAGTTTTACTACATAAAAGTGGAGTTTAAGGGGATCAACATTATATAGGCATGTTTTCAAGATGTTTATTTCTAAAGAAAAAAAAAAAACATACTTTGGGCACTTTTACGGCGTCCGCTCTGGGTTGTTTGCCAACGTCAGCAAATTGGACTGTGCTGATATTGATGTGGTACAAATTGGCATTTCTGCAAGCAAACTGTATATACCCTGATCAGACGCCGCATACCGCGGCATCCGCTTTGGGTCTACATTGTTTGCCTACGGCCCAACATAGGATTCTAGCTTATATTGGTAGGAACAAGTTGATATTTCTGCAAGCAGACTTTGGAGACCCTGCTCAGACGTCGCTAACTGCGGCGTCCGCTCTGGGTCTACATTGTTTGCCTACGCCCAAACATTAGAATCTTGGCTTATATTGATTATGTACAAGTTGACATTTCTGCAAGCAAACTGTGGAGACTCTGATCAGTCGCCATTAACTGCGGCGTCCGCTCTTGGTCTATATTATTTGCCTGCGTCAAAAAATTGGACGCTAAGCTTATATTGGTTAGGAACAAGTTGACATTTCTGCGAGCAAACTGTGGAGACCCTGATCTGACGCCGCTTACTGCGGCGTCCGCTCTGTGTCTACATTGTTTGCCTAGTCTAAACATAAGACTCTTGGCTTGTATTGGTTGTATTGAGGTTGACATGTCTGCAAGCAAACAGTGGAGACCCTCATAAGTCGCCACTAATTGCGGCGTCTACTCTGGGTCGACATTGTTTGCCTGAGTCCAAAAGTTGGACTCTAGATTATATTGGTGAGGTAAATTGATTATTATTAATCCATGAAGTTAATTAATTAATTAGCCGAAACATGATTGATTTGTTTTTCTCGCTTTCCTGTTTTGTTTTTCCGAATTCTTTAATGGTATAAGTCAATAAGTAAAGCAAAACAAAGCATCAATCATGTCCTCTGAAGTGTACCGGAATCTGAGCGCTATATCTATCTATCTATCTATCTATCTATCTATCTATCTATCTATCTACGTAAATAAGAAAGCAAGAAGAAATGAAAAAAAAGAAAATAAAAAAAAAGAAACTTCATTCGTCACGATGGTACATTCTGTTTCTAGAATTATGGGTGGTGCCTGTGATGAAGAAGTTTAAAATGGGAGGGGCTTTGTTAGTTGATAGAAGGATGCGTGTCCTGTTTTTATCAATTGAAACTAATATTCGCGCCATCTATCCCCTAATCCAAACTTCTAGTTTAATATATTCTCACTTTTGTCCAAACTATATACCCACTTTGTGCAGGTACATGCACCTTATCGATCAACTACAATATCTCCTGCGCAGTTCTTACTTTGCGCAAGACAATGCCTAAATTTTACCGATTCTATAGAGTGAATCTGAAGTAAAAGGGATTTGATACTTTTGTAGAATTTGCGCAAAGGGGGAAAACTTTCGTGACTTCGTGTTTGCGACAATTGATACGTAACCTTGTGAACCTAGATCCATTCCCCTTATGATAACGAAGGTATTCAGCTATCTTCTTTTACCACCCGCAGACGGAGTATGTGTGTGTGTGTGTGTGTGTGTGTGTGTGTGTGTGTGTGTGTGTGTGTGAGGAGGGGGGAGCATTCCGTCATTCCAACCATTTCCGCTCAATATTAAATTTTGCATATGCAGTGACGTTGACCAGATCTACGTTGGCATTGCAACGCGTCAATTTTTGCAGTTTTACAACACGACCATGGCCCTTGGTTATTGGCAAAATTTTGTTTTCGCTCAATACCTTATGAACGAATTAATGGAATTTGATCAAATTTTGCATGTACATTGACCTTAACCAGCTCTAGGTTCGGATTGTAACGCGTCAGTTTTTGCAAATTTAAAACAAAATTATGGCCCTTGGCTATTTCAAACTTTTGTTTCCGCTCAGTATCTTGTGAACGAATTGATGGGATTTGATCAATTTTTGCATTTGGAGTGACGTTAAATAGCTCCAGATTTGGATTGCTACGCGTCAATTGTCGCAAATTTACATGCACAATAGAATTATGGGCCTTTATTATCGTCAGAATTTCGTTTCCGCTTAATATCTTGAGAAAGAATTGATGGAAAGAGACCCAATTTTATATATGCATTGACGTTGACCAGATTCAGGTTGGGATTTACAGTTATGGCTCTTGGTTTTTCTCAGAATTTTATCTTCGCTAAATATTGTATGAATAAATTGATGGAATTTGCACATGCATTGATCTTAACAAGGTCTAGGTTGGGATTGCTACACATTTTTTTTTGCTAAAGAAAAAAGAAGAAGAAAAAAACAAACAAAAAAAAAAATATTGACATTAACAAGATGTAGGCTGGCATTGTTACGCACCATTTTTTTTTTGTGCAAATTTACAACAGAGTTATGGCCCTTTATTACCGTCAGAATTTCGTTTCCGCTCAATATCGTTGGAAAGAATCGATGGAATTAGACCAAATTTTGCACATGTATTAATATGGACCAGCTCAAGGTTGGGACTGTTACGCACCAATTTTAACAAATATACGCCACAGTTATGGTCCTTGGTTATTGTCAAATGTTTGCCTTCTGATTAATGTCTGGACAAACTGATGGAATTTGACGAGTTTTGCATATGCATTGATGCTGACCAGATCTAGGTTGGGATGGTTACGCATTGATTGTCGCATATTTACAACACAGTTTTGTACCTCAGTTATTGTCAAAATTCCGTTTCCGCTCATTATCTTGCCTGTAAAGGAAATTACTCTCATGTAAAACCTGTTCCTAGAAAGATTTTTTTGCGGGATGTATCTGCTTACTACCATGTTTCATTTCTCAAACGAAATATATATCATTAGTAGTCATTAGAATCGTCTCGTAAGATTTTGTGGAATAATAAAAGAAGACAATTTGGAATAAAAACAAGATTCTTGTCTGGAGCTATTTAGTTATCGTCTCATTGATGACTATTTTACGATTATATAGTATTTTGGTTGGAGAAAGCTTGATCCTGAGTAGAAGTGCAATTTTACAACGTTTTACATAGAACCGGAAAGCATCTCAGTATGAGCGCTCCATATGACTTGGATTAACTTTTCCACTTGTGTGACTTAGATGACGTAAGACGGGATAACAAAACTGTGGTAAGCCTTAACACTCTAAGGTACCCTACGACACCCTAGGATAACCTTTGGTGACAAAGTCTTCTCGAGCTATTTTATGAGTGTTTTGGATTTTACCACACCGATGCTGATAACCTGAATGCAAATCAGACAGACAGATATGCAACAATAATGTCCATTGTCCTCGATGGCTCAGTTGGATGCGCCGTCCGACTGGAGACTAGGAAGTCGCGGCTTCAACCCCCGCCTAGGTCGGCAACAGTCCTTCGTGGAGAATGATCATGAAATATTTTCTACGGTCATTCTCTCCCTTCCGCTGATTCAAGAAGGGCAGTTGTCAGTTTCTGGCGAAAGAATGTGCACAATACCGGTTAACCGCTTAGAGGACTAAGCCTTCCCAGTAAACGTGTGGTTAGATAAACTGACCGCGCTCGACATGACCTCATTGGGGTTGACTGGGCCGTGAAACATCAACACAAATAAACAAACAAACAATGTCCATTGTATGATACACATACCAGATTATCAGATGCAATACTAAGATTACTGTCCGTCCGGCATCATTTTTTTTTTTTTTTTGTTAAGCGTTTTATTTTAGGTGAAACTATTTTGCTCTGATTGATTACATCTTATCGGAAACCATTTGTCTTTTCTGTTTTTGTGCTTTGTTCTCAAATATTTTCCTAAAATAAACCGTTTGACCAAAAACTTGATCTTACCTATGCAGTTTCTATTGTAAAGTGATTTTTGGAATTTTCATCTTAGATAATAGGTTTTACTTTTCTCTGATTTGTTTTTAATTTATGATGTTCCATAACATGAAATTTTCAGAAAATTTGAACAAGTGGATCATGTTGAAATCCTGCCTCCAATCTACCCACCCTATCGTTTTTGCACAATTTGTAGTCATTTTACTGTGCAAACACGGAAAAGCGTCGACGTGTTTAAAATATGAATAGAATAAAACCGTTTGTGTACAGGTAGTTACAACAACAAGTTTGCATAAAATGGTGAGAAACGTTTGCAAATTCTTCTCTGCTGCTAGGCAAAACAAAATCGACTTTCTGAGAGATGTCGAAAGCAGATTAGTCTTCAAAAGCGAGCACAGCAGTACTTCTCTTAATCGCTTTATGACACAACAGGCAATTGCAGCTCGAGCCTGGAACTCTCGCTTGGAATGTAATTGCTTTCTATTTCTCTTCCAAACTTTATAGTGTTATCAGCTTCTACTGTTTCTAAAATCAAGCGAGCGCTTTGTTATTTAAGTATTCATTGGTGACATGTGTGATTCGATTATTCGGAAAGGATATTCATTAAAATGTTGAAAGTATAGTCATTAAATCTTAAAAGGTTAGGTAGAATTAGGCGTGGGCGTAGTTTAGTAATTTCGAAACATTTCTACATTACGAAAACACGCATATTGAAATATTTAGAAAATTTCCTCCAAAAACTGAAAAAAAAAAAAAAAAAAAATCAGATAAAAAAAATTGATAATTTTCATATTTCTGCTCAAAAACATAGATTGCGGGTACTCGTTAGAACCGCCTCGGCGAGGCGGTTCTAACGAATACCCACAATCTATGTTTTTGAGCAGAAATAAGAAAAATAACTTATACCCCTGTAAACCCCAGTTTTACAAGATAAAAGTGGGGTTTAAGGGGGTCAAAATTATATAGGTATGTTTTCGTGATGAGAAGCGCCATCTTTCAACTTTGAATTTAGCTAAAAAAAAAAGTGAAGATACGAGGAAATGCCACAGTCACGAAGCATAGCCTTCCCAAGGCATAGCCTTCCCAAGGCATAGCCTTCCCAAGGCATAGCCTTCCCAAGGCACCAAAGAATTAGCAATGAGGAATAAACAATGACAAAACATACGGCGAATGTCAAAAGTAAATAAGAGAACTCAGGCACTGATACTATCAGATCCACACCAAGCCCCTTACATCAAAGGGAAAGACAGACAAATACAATAAAGCAGCCACAAAATAAACAGATAGCAAGCAGAGTTGGCAACCATTTCTCAAAAGGGTGGGAACTCTGATACCCAAACTTTACTGAATATATATAAATCAACTTACACAACTGTTTAAAGAAAAACAATTAAAACACCGACGAACGAACAAAGGAGAATTTCAATAAACGAACCGCATCGGAACGGTCTGTGGAAAAGTACTCAAACGTCAAGAACAAAATAGCATAAACGTGTAGATCCTGGTGAGATGAATCGTCTCATATGGATGATCGCTATTTGCAAAGATGTCTGTATTGGTCAGCAGACCAGTGTATTAAGATAATTGGTTGAGCCTCATATATTGACTGCCATGTTGTACGTTTGCTACCGTTCTCCTTCTGTTATGAAGTAAGTTAAATTTGAGCAGAGGCACAGCATTTCCTACATGACTACATGTACGCCTAGCGAAGACACAGGTCAGCCTGCGCATTCGCGCAAGCTAATCCTTGTCTTTGCCGTCGACATGAGGACGTTTTGATGCTTTATTACCCAGAGAGTGCACTGCGAAGACTGCGGATGCACAGGTTGTTCGGAGTCTTCTTTTGGAGTCTTCTTTCGGAGTCTTCTTTTAGCAATCATCAGGTTCGATTAACTGGTGATTGTTCTGCTCATACTTGGCCGCTTTAATTGGCAAATAAATTTCTTTTATTCAATTTGTCGATTAATTTGTTATTTTCTGTTTCGTGCCGACCGTCGTTTTGTATTAACAGTACTTGATAATACATACGACGTGGTAGGCGGTTGATAAGCACTGACTGTAAAACACGCAATTGATAGCCTTGAAGTAAAATGCGATTCTATAAGATCGATATAAAAATTAACAACGTCATAATTTTGGAACTTTTAGGAATCTGCATGTCACATGTGTTTACATTACGAAAACACGCCTATTCAAATATATAGAAAATTTCACGTCCAAAAAACCGAAAATTTTCAGATAAAAAATTGTGATATTTTTCATATTTCTGCTCAAAACATAGACTGTGGGTACTCGTTAGAATCGCTCCGCGAGGCGGTTCTAACGAGTACCCACAATCTATGTTTTGAGCAGAAATAAGAAAAATAATGTATACCCCTGTAAACCCCAATTTTACTATATGAAAGTGGGGTTTAAGGGGGTCAAAACTATATAGGCGTGTTTTCGTGATGAACATAAAATATTCCTGACTGTGAATGATTGGAACTGATTAGATCAATCTTAGTTCCAAACCGTTTGTTGCATATTGTGCAAGAAAGCTCCGACGACACTGCCTCAAATGGTTGTGTGCTGGCTCTGGTTTTCTGCTTTTGACGCTCTTTTAGCTGCACAGATTCTCTTTGCTCCTTTTCTGTTGAGACAGCGCCATTTTCTTGGTTATGCTGTTATTTCCCAGGACCATGGGGAGTATGATTTAGTCATGGAGAGAGGCTTATATGACAACCTTGCTCCTTCTGGCCGTCCTGGGAGTGGTTTCCCACATAAAGATTTTCTTTGATAAGTGTTCATCAGGCATTCTAGTGATATGGCTAGCTCATCTTAGCTGCGTCAGCTTCAAAAGAGTTTACATGCTATGCATCCTTGCCCACTGTAAGACTACTGTGTCAGGGATCTTGTCTTGCCACTTGATCTTTAGGACTTTCCAAATGTACCTCATATTTGGCAGTGGTTAAATCGTTTAGCATGATGCTTGTAAATGTCCAGATTTCGTACGCGTACGAATGCGATAGTACTATAGCTTTATGATATTTCGGCTTTATATCCAACTTGATTCCTTTTGGATCCCAGACGTTTCCACGTGACTGCAAAATACTGCAAAAGCTCGCAACCCTGTTGTTACTGCATCGTCCATGTGCACAACTCTTATACAGAATACTTCCCAAATAGGTGCATTCGATATTTTTCCGAGTCTATCTGTCGGGCAATTACTTCTTGGTATTAGTCGAACGTTTTTTGTCTGAAAAACTTTATAGATAGGAATGCTTCACGAAGACAGTCCGCACTCATGTCTCCTAGCTCATCCAGTATACTGTTGGCTGCACCGACAATCCACATACTTCTGCTAGTTCATCCAATATGGTGGTCCCGATTGATGTTCAGCTACAGAGATAGACAGCTATGATCAGCTACCAAGAGTTCCAGCTCCATGAGCTACTATCAATAACCCGCACATTTATACCTAGCTTCGTAAACATCCGTCTTTAAAGCTATACTTACTAGAGAACCCCGGAATGATGTTCATTGGTATCTCCTCGGCGCAAAACTGTTGATCAGTATTATTGCATAAAAAGCAGTGTCGCACGTTATAAACAGCCGTGCATTAACAAGGCAATTCACGCGCTGTTAATGCTCGGTTACGCAAACTTTCAATATGATCGTACCGGGGCCACAGATTTGCTGCGTTACGAAATGTGTACTGCCCGGCCCTAGACCGAGCATAGTCCGTGGAAATTGCGTTTGCGAGACATCGGTGAAAAGACGAAACAAAATAGTGCAAGAAATAACGCGAAATGTAGCAAATGTTTTGAGTTTATGCAATAATAGCGACCGAACATGGTTTTTCAATGCATTAACATTCGCCAGGTCCCTTGGTAACGGTTTCATAATTCTATCGTACATATGTCATGTGGGAGATTTGCATGGAGAAACATTGCAGCCGAAGCTTGTCAGCTGTTAGTAAACACTCATACTCCATGCAAATCTCCCACATGACATATGTACGATAGAATTATGAAACCGTTACCGTAATACCTTATCAAAAACGGATGTGAGGGTGTGAGGTTATACAGGGAGAGAAATTGGCATGTATAAGGTTGTTATGTTCTATTATACGGGGACATCATATACAGAATTAATGAAATACTTTCTACTTTGACAATGCTTGGCGAGGTTTCTTTTTCTGGAAAAAAGGCACACACGAGCACACCTGCTATAGCTGCAACTGCATTTTACCTTAACAGTTATTTGGAAATAGTTAAATGAACAAAAAAAAAAAAAAAAAAAAAAAAAAAAATCTCCATCAATTTGGACCCATGCACGCATCCAGACATGGAGCCAAACATTGCTATGATTTTTCAAAGTTCATCTAGACAAGAGCAGAGTTGGTGGTCTGACCGTGTTAAGGCGGAGGTCCCGGTGTTAGTCTTACTCTTCGTTACTTTGTGGTTTATTCTACGAGGCGATTTGTTTTATGTCTTACTTTGTGTCATTTTGTTCTTGTGTTTTTTCAGTCCTTTTAGCATGGCGATTGCCTCGCTTGGGGAAGAGAGAGCAAATCTTAGTGCTTTTCGTACGTTTGTTCGATTTGTGCTTGTTTGGATTTGTCGTTCCTCTTCCTCTTGGTGTCTGGGAGGGGCTGCGGTTTGTGATTGTGGCACTCCCCGGACTTTTCTCTTACCTTTTTTGTTTTTGGACTGCAGGAAAGCAATTAGAAAAACACAAATTTAAGTCGTTTTCCTTACAAAAATGACAAAACATTTTTCTAACACCCTGGTGTTGTTCTTTATTTAACTTTTCATTTCTAGCCGTGCTTTATCTAAGGTACATGTATTTGAGCATAGGAATTTCGTCGCGTGTAATCCAAGGGAAACCAATCAATCTCGCTCAGTGTTATTATCCTGGTAACTGCGGACGCTAGCTATAATATTTGCAAAAATCGGCGACTTTGTCGAAACAGAAAATGATCTCTGAACATTGCAGTTCTTTGACTTTTTTACTTGAAGAGTTCCTCTGCAGGTAATACTATTCAAACGCATCGTTTTACTTCTTGTTTCCATCTTGTATTGTTGACATGTGCGAAAACAAACGTAAGTCAGTTAACAATTATTTTGCTGTTTTATATCTGTTCTCCTCGAGTTTATGTCATTCGCGGCACTCCGATTCCATGCATTTTGCAATTCTTTCATGAAAACAGGAAACAAAAGTTTTTATATTTTACATCGTCAGCTAATTCGCATGAGTAATCCACCATCTTGAATTTTGGTAATCAAACCTTGTAACTAGGTAACCGTGTGACTTAATGCTAAAGGAATAGTCAACTATCAAAGGGGATGTCAGGTAATAATAATAATGATAATAAAAAAAAATATCATTTATGTAAACATTAGCTCAATGAGGGGTGTTAGAAAAGAAATAAATTATTCCGAACCGTGCTCAAATGCCACAGATAAAGCACAGTTGAGTATTGGTTGTACCCATTTGAGCACTCGCTCGCTACACTCGATCGTGCTCAAATGTGTGCAACCCAAACTCAACTGTGCTTTATCTGGGGCATTTGAGCACTGTTCGGAATAATTTTCTTCTTAAATCAAGTTTAAATTTCTTTTTCTAAATTTACAATCTGACCCTGATAGTGATTAATACCACTGATATAATATGGTAACCCACTGGTTTCAAATAATATAGTTTACGCTATATTTAACTATGGTAACATCTTGCGACTATCCAAACATATTCAATTAACACAATCTTTATGTGACAATATATTGATATCATTTATTGTAATAAGGTCTGGGTCCAGCTGTTGTTCGGTGAAACATGTTTCAAATATACTTTGATTGCACTGCAATTAATCATTGGTGTCCCCTGACAAGACATGGAAAGATAATCTTTACAGTGTGCGTTTGTATTATATTATAAAGGTAAAGATAAAAACATCACATTATTGCCTTGCTGAACTGATTTAATCTGATCCATCCGTATTTTAGAAAAAAAAAAACAAAAAAAAAAAAAAAAAAAAAACAAAAAAAAAAAAAAAAAAAAAAACCATCAAACGAACAGACAGTAAAATAGGCTTGTTCGAATGCAAGTGCATATAAATTAAGCAGTTAAGGTGTCCTAATACTTAGTGTAAATACGAGTGTTAAACGTTAGAACACTGTAAACATCAACGTTTCGCACGTAGTTGTCAGTGTGTACTTTTTTATAGTTTAATTGAAGATATCCAGATGAACGAGTTATTATCATGAATTTACACCAGCGTAGACCTTTTAAAAACGGCTTCTGTGACGAAGTAGTGTACGGGTATGCTTTGCGTATGCTTTTAAGTAAACGATCTGTTAAATTTTAAGACCCGTGAGTATTTCAGTCACGTAGTTATTTCGTTTTGCAGTCTTTAATAAGAAGTTTTTGCAAACATGGTATATCCAGATAAGCAGTGACACCATTTTTACGTTATTTATTCATACAAAAATTGAAATGGTAACACCTTTAGCTCAAAATCCAATCTTCGAAGTCATTACTTCACTCTACACTGTCTAACATTCTGTCTCTGAAAAGACACAAACGTATTTTATATAGATACTGTGTTACAAACAATGCAGAAAACAACGGACTGACAATTCGCACCGAAACAAGTATGACATCAGTATGTGCACGGCGACACCGTATGCTTAGAAAAACGAATTCTATCCGCCCAGATAACAGTTCAAACCCATGACCGTTACAAATGTCTATGAACGCTAAACCTTTAGGTTATCAGTGACCCGGCAGTATTTGGCAAAGTAAATGATTATTTCCATGTTTTCATCAGAAGCGGAATCAATTATCAGTACACAGTTAAGAGTAAACGGTGTGACTATAGAGACGGTTGAGAGATCTCACGCATTCAGAAATGGCTGCACAAATGATAGTCTGGGAGACTAAATGAAGTTTCTGCTGATATAACTCTTCTCCAGATTAATTGACAACGCGTATTGATTGGTATTAACAATTAGAGAGTTTCAATGGATCTGTGTAATGCGAAGTTTTCAGGGGTCTTAATGCACCTTATAAATCTTCCGCCACTTCCGCCAAGGGAACAAAATTTTGTAGCTTTCTATTTGTTTTCCCGCACACCAAGTCTCTTCTAAAATGGGGTGTACTCTAAACTGAAAGAATTTGCTTTCCTGTTAGAGCAGACTTTTCTTAAAAGGGAGTAAAACAATTTTGATAGAGTTATCTCCCCTGAAAGTGGACCCATTCCCTTAAGTATTTCGCATTACGTATGTCTCGTAAGTAGTTTTGTTACTGTGGAAATGCTCTTATATGTGTATAATGTGTCATTTTACAAGACTAGCCTCTATTTAAGTGTGATTGTTTCACGTCTGGCTTAAATGTGTTCTAAATGCTTCCTTCTAAAAGTGTCTGGTTGTTTGTAAGTTTTGAATCACACAACAATGACGGTTAATTTGGATTTGAAGGTTTTTTGTATCAATGGTTTCTATGTCAAAATGAATTATTTGATGTCATGACGGCATGTCAAAATGGATTATTTCATATGTGCAGTCATAATGAGTGGATGGGTAATTTCCGGTAAGGCTATTTTTATAACATACATATCAGTGTTACCGCTTTCAAAGTTTTCAGTTCCCTACATTCTGATCTGAAAATCTGGATCAGTTAAGAGTCCTGATTTTTCCAGATTCATATCGCATGCTCTGAAACGAGGCAGATTATATTTTTATTTCCTTTGGGATCATTGATCCCATTTTTGTATCTTTGAAAATAGAGTTCTGCCCATGTTTACGCTAGAGAGCGTAAGCAGCGTTGCAAACTTCATTACTGCTTATGAAACGTCTCTATAAAACGAGACTCCATTTTTCTATCTGCAATATGTTCTTTGTTTCCGAAGTCAACCTTTTAGATTATTCTTAATTGTAGCTAGCGACACTAGTTGTCCCCCGCTTTTTCGAAGAAAAGCGAGGGGACATAGTATTCGGTTTTCCGTGGTACATGGTGCGTGATTCGTGGTGCGTGGTTCCGAGTTTATAGTAGGAACCTTGTGAGCGCAACGCCTCCTACAGTTTTAAACGAATCCTTCTGAAATTTTACAGGTGTCTTCATCATGGTCTGAAGATGTGCATTTGCTTTTTACAGAATCCTTAAAATTATTTTCTTTTTTATTATTTTCTTTTTTACTTTTTTTCACATTTTTAACTTGGACTTTTTTTTGCATCGTGGTGCGTGGTTCCGAGTTTATAGTAGGTACCTTGTGTCATCATCATGGTCTGAAGATGTGCATGTGCATGTCCTTAAATTATTTTCATTTTGCTTTTTTCACATTTTTAACTTAGACTTTTCTGTATGGTTCCGAGTTTGTAGTGGGGACCTTGTGAGCGCAACTCCTCCTACAGTTTAATGCCGATCCTTCTGAAACTTCACATTTATCTTAATCATGATCTGAAGATATGCATGTGCTTTTTACAGAATCTTGAATTAATTTGTTTTAAATTTTTCACATTTTCACATTTTTAATTTACACTTTTTTCATGCTTCAATACTATGAAAGTGTTTATGTAGTAGATACCTTCTGAGCGTAACTCCTCCTAAAGTTTAGGACCGATCCTTTTGAAACTTTACAGGTGTTTTTATCATTGTCTGAAGATATGCATGTGCTTTTTACAGAATCTTTAAATTATTATTATTATTTTTTTTTTTTTTTTTTTACTTTTTTCACATTTTTAACTTAGACTTTTTCGCATGGTTCTGAGTTTGTAGTGGGGACCTTGTGAGCACAACTCCTCCTACAGTTTTATATCTTCACAGGTATCTTAATCATGGTCTGAAGATATGCATGTGGTTTGTACAGAATCTTAATTTAATTTTTTTCAAATTTTTTAATTTTTAACTTAGACTTTTTTCATGCTTCAATACTATGAAAGTGTATATATAGTAGGTACCTTGTGAGTGCAACTCCTCCTTCAGTTTAATACCATTCCCACTGAAACTACACAGATGTTTTAACCATAGTCTAACTATATGCATATGCTTTTTACAGAATCTTTAAGTTACTTTTTTTTTTACTTTTTTTCACATTTTTAACTTTTAACATAGATTTTTTCATGCTTCAATACTATGAAAGTGCATATAGTAGTAGGTACCTTGTGAGCACAACTCCGACCACAGCTTTAAGCAAATGCTTCTGGAACTGAACTTTACAGGCATTTTGCTTGTGGTCTGAGGATATACGTGTGCTCTTGTAATCTTGAAATTATGTTTTTTTTATTTTTTTTATTTGTTTTTTCCCACATTTTTAGCTTCAATTTTTTTCCTGCTTCAATACTTAGGTAAGTGATACAGGACCAATGGTCCTCTGGTAACTTACTCATTTTTAACAGCTCAAATAAAAATAAGGCGGGGGACATAAATTCCCTATGGAATTTGCTTGAATGTTTTTTTGTTTTTTTTTTACTTTTCCGAGAAAAAAATGCTTGACATTAAATGTTAATCGGCTGGTATGTAGATGATTCATATGAAATGTCAAGCATTATTTTATTGGATACCAGACAATTCACATGAACTGTCAGGTCTTATTTTCTCGACAAAATGCTTGACATTTCACGTGAAATCGTCCGGTATGCAGACGAGTCATATGAAATGTCAAACCTTTTTTCCCTGACAAACGAAAATAAATAAGATTATAGTCTGCTATCGATGTGACTGGCGTGAAAAAAAAGTTTTCAGGGTACATGATAAACCAATTATTGTTAAAGTAACGTGATTTGATAACTTCGTTCTACATATCATGGATGTCCCCATATCTTTGGATCGAAATACTTTTAGAATCTGTCAACAACTTAATCTTACCGGTATGCGTAATTTATATCATACATGGTATGATAAGTATGACCACTTAACTATCCAAGCATTAGCCGAACCCTTACATCAGTAACGCAGCCCCAACTTAACCCTAGCTATCTGCGCAATGAATGGGTGTGCAGATTCACATGCTGAAGCCATCAAGTAATGTCGGACAGATTCTTAAGCCAAGTGTTTGGATCACACTAGACGTAAGAACCCTATTTATTCATTTATCAATGTACTTATATAAATTTCCTCATGATAAATTGCGTATGCCAATGTATTCGAAAATTAGCGTCGGTGCCAATCTAGGCAAAGATTAGTACTTGTGCCCATGTAAGCGCAACTATGCAGGTGAAGATTAGTACTGGTGCTTATGTACGCGAAGATGAATATACTGGTGTCTTTGTATGCAAAAGTAAGTACTGGTGCCTATGTACATGTAGTCGAAGATTAGTGCTGGTGCCTATGTATGCGAAATTTAGTATTGGTGCCTATGTAGATGAAGATAAGTACTTAAGCCTATGATGGCGGAGATCAGTACTGTTGCCTATGTAGGCTAAAATTAGTACTGGTGCTTTTGTAGGCGAAGGGAAGTACTGGTGCCTATGTATCCGAAAATAAATACTGTTGCCTATTTAGGCGGATATTAGTTCTAGTGCCTGCGTATGCGAAATTTAGTATTGGTGCCTATGTAGACGAAGCTATCTTGTGCCTATGTAGGTAAAGATTAGTACTGGTGCCTATGTAGGAGAGTATTAGTGCTGTTGCCGATGTAAATGAAGATTAGTACTGATGCCTATGTAGATGAAGATTAATACGAATGCCTATGTAGGAGTAGATTACTAGTACTGATGCCTATGTATGTGAAGATTAGTAGTGCTATTATTCTTTAAAACAAATATTGAAATACCCAAGAAGACCAGAGTCAAGGAACACAGTTCTCTAAAGGTACTAATAAGCCAGAGAAAGAAAAACGTCAACACACTTATGTAAAATGTATTTTTAGTTATGGCTCTATATATCGTCGGGTGTCGCAAAAAGTCGTTACTACCCTAACTCCGTGCCGTTTTTGTGCTCTCCCGTGCTTTCCTCGTTCTTACGGGGCTTCCATATCAAGTTATGTTTAGCTGTCAACAAGAAGTTCCCCGAGACATTTTTGTCCAGATAAAAAGAATTAATTGGTTCCAAAGTTCTTTTGGTTCTTATAGTGTCCAGGCATTTTTTTTTCCGAATGTTTCTTGCATTTGATTTGTATAATTTTACAATGCTGCTATGTTTCATGCAGCTCTAAGTCGTTGTTGTTGTTGATGATAATGTTGTTGTTGTACCATACGAGGCATAAGCTTTGTAGCCAAACACATTTAAGATTCTAAATTGTTCTTTTCTATCGAAAGTGTTGAAAAAGTGAAACTTCCTGTTTTAGGACTTTTATTTCTATCAGTCAATGTTTTATACTGTTCAGTTTTTGTTTTAATTTTGAACTAGTCAGCTATATCAATAGTTATATAAAGATATCAAAAACCCAAAAATACTTACTGCGGCCTAAGTGAGGAGCAATAAAATGATGACTTCATGGAGTCAGGAATTTTGGACCAGAAATTTACAAGAAGCCGTGTAACTGTTGCCATTAAACTGTATGCATTACGAAAACGCGCCTATTCAAATATATTGAAATTTTCACCACAAAATATCTGAAAGTTTTCAGATAAAATTCTGATATTTTTCATATTTCTGCTCCAAACATAGATTGTGGGTACTCGTTAGAACCGCCTCGATGAGGCGGTTATAACGAGTACCCACAATCTATGTTTTTGAGCAGAAATAAGAAAAATAATGTATACCCCTGTAAACCCCAGCTTTACTATATAAAAGTGGGGTTTAAGGGGGTCAAAATTACATGGGCATGTTTTCGTGATGGAAAACGAAAAAAGAGGAATTGCTTTGCCACTCAGAAATAAGATATGATCAGCTATTCGGGTAGTGAATTGAATTGTTGTAGGCTGTTTTTCATTAATATATGAAGATCACTTTTGCTTATTGTAAAGAAGTTTGGGCAGTCTAGGATAAGTCTTTTTAACCAAAGCTATTGATTTTTGTTTTATTTCTAACCTACAGATCCATGTTTGCTGCTAAATGTTGTGTGGGGAAGGGGTGGTAGCATATGGTTATACATTACAAAGACTTGTTAACGTAATGGAAGAAGAGAGTGTGTGAAAAAGAAAACCCCCCAAAAAAACCATTAAACAACATTTCTTCATGCAACAGGACGAACAAACAGTAAGGATGAGACTAACGTCGACAAACCAAACTAAATCATATTCTGCAAAAATCATAAAGACGACATACACAAAGTCATAATTAAGTATGTTCAGACGTACCAACATGGATCCAAAATAAACGTAAGTGTAATCCGGCGTCAATGAAAAGTAAGCATTGCTTAGTAGGCACGTTTCGCCCACCATGCCTATGTAAGGAGCTGCGAAAGAAGCAGCACTATAGAGCCGTCAAAAGCACGCCATTTTAGGACGACTAGTAGGGCCACGATTAGCCGACCATAGACGATTAAAATCAAGCTAGCACTGTTGTCACACTTGTAAGTCTTTACTCACTTTACATTCTGTTTGGCTTTCATATCAGTCTGTACTTTCAATAATTTTTAATTTTGTGTCGATGATTGGAAGTTTTCAGGAAGTTCTTATAGGGGTTCGATATCCATAAATAATGCAGCAGACGACAAATTAATAATATTTTCCCAGAAAATAGGCTTAAGCAGCATTTCATGCTAGTTGTTTCTTAGAAGACAATTTGCATGAGATATCAAAACTTGTTTCTGGAAAAATAAAATAAATATTTAAAGACAAATGTTGTCTGCTGAAAGTAGCTCTGACTCTGAGCCCTGATAAATGAGCTGAGTGTATCCCATTTGTCATAGAAGAACGCCACTTATAATAGGAAATACTTGCCAAAATAATTGATGTAAATACACCATTAGATGTTGGTAAATTTAGATCTAAAATGTAGTTTTGTTATTGGTAGAAATTGCTATATTCGACTAATTTTTGTTTACGAAAAATGATAACAACCATGTGTTCACAACATACAATCTTATCTAAAGTATACTGATTGTTACTTTCGTAATACCGTCACTTTGTCTATATAATATCGTACCATACCTTATTTAAAAAGTATTGAAAAGTAGGGTAAGAGCTTTATAAACATTTCAGAAAGACCAAAAAGGAAAATTTTTCATCTGAAGCGATATTTTCACTACAATAAGGTAAATAGAGTCATTCTGGTTTAGAGTTCTTTAAATTAATACAATAATCTCATCTTTAATTAGGCTATGCGCCTGTTTGGGATGTGTCGGAGGGTCAAATATATCTATATTTTAGTTTATCTAGAATCTCAGTGAGCGACTTGCATTGACGTAAATAGGTTTAACCGATCTCTAATGCATATTTTCACAGTATCATCACGAAAACATACCTATAAAATTTTGACCCCCTTAAACCCCACTTTCATATAGTAAAACTGGGATTTACAGGGGTATACATTATTTTTCTTATTTCTGCTCAAAAATACAGATTGTGGGTACTCGTTAGAACCGCCTCGCCGAGGCGGTTCTAACGAGTACCCACAATCTATGTTTTGAGTAGAACTATGAAAAAAAAAATCAGAGTTTTTTATCTGAAAATTTTCAGTTTTTGGAGGTGATATTTTCTATATATTTGAATAGGCATGTTTTCGTAATGTAAATGTTAAGTTGGTTTTGTAGCGGCAAAACGAAAATTTAATCATTTACAACTTTTACTACCTGCACAAGAAATAGATAGTACTGATATGCGACAGATTAATACTGAATGTCAATAGAACCTGTATCAGGTTCCGTCCACCCAAGTGATAAATAATATGTTTGTTCTTCATACATAGCATATCATATTTCATTTGATTTCCTTTCCTTGGAATATAATTCAGTTTTAGCGCACACTTTCTTTATTTGTTAAAATGGTATTGTCGCTCACCTAGGAAGGCATCTCTTATTGCATGTCTATTGGGTGCTGTATTTTTCGCAAGTCAGGATGAAAGAGGTGTGCTCAGTGGAGGTGTTTGCTGCTAACCGCCACCTGCTTTTAAATACTGTTTTTAAACATTCGGGTTCAGTGCTGCCGAGGAAGTTACATACAAAAAAAGAGGACCGTGGTGGTCCTTAATTGCTCACCCGTGCTGGAAAATAGGTCAAGGTCACTCACTGTCTACAACATTCGGTAATCTGGAGGACATAAATCTTAACATATCCATAACTCTATCAAAGTTCGATGTACTTTACCCTCAAAACAAGATGCGCCTCACGGTCAAACTGTCCAGCAGGTTTCAATCCCAATTGATATGTAAGATTCAGGAAGATATGAACATAACTGAAGGAGTTGTGCTGATGACAAGGTCGAAAAATAGGCATTTTCAGCAATCAGATGTAGGTAACTATAAAGTAAATGATTCGATCTGGACTGTTTTCGATTTCATTCAAGCCTTCATCTATATCCTCCTTATCTGCAAGCTTCAGGAAGATCCGATCTCAACTGATCGAGCTATGCTGATAACAGTCAGATATAGCCCTTTTCAACAGTCGAGGTGACATCTCTAAGACAAATGATCCGACTTGGCCATGTTGCGAACTTGTCTGAGAATCCACCCATGTCCAAGTTTCCAGGTGAACCAATACAAACTGAATGGGTTATGCTGATGGCAAAGTCAAACAGAGGCCTGTTCATCATTAGAGAGGACGTAAATCTAAGGTTAATGATCTGATCGGACCAGTTTACAAACTCATGCGAGATTTTTATACATGACCCCCCCCCCCACCACCACCACCCAACCCCTCCCCCCCCCTCGCCCCCCCCGCCACACACACACAAGCTGTCTGCAAGTTTCAGAAAGATCCAATCAAAACTAAAAGAGCTATACTGATGGTTTTTCAGCAGTCAAGAATGCGTAACTCTTTAACTGCTAATCACAACAATTGTCATCTGCTTTGTCGTCTGCTTCTGATTTTAAAAGTCATTTTTGCAAACAGTGTGGACTCAGATCAGACTGCTCCTCTAGAAGCAGTCTGATCAGGGTGCTCCTCTAGGAGCAGTCTGATCAGGGTCCATAGTGCTTGCCTGTATGCAAAAATAGGTTTGAAAAGTTTGCAAGAATATTCAGCAAACGACATAAACAGACGACATTTTCAGATGCTGGTTTTCTTCGCATTTTAAGGATTAATGTTCGTACCTAGCCAGTTTTCGACATTGTCCAAGATTTTATCCATGTCCATCTTATCTACAATTTTCAGAAAGTTCCGATCAATACTAAATGGGTTATGCTGTTTTAGCAAACATTATGCGTAACTAGAACGTTAATGCTCCGATCTGGCCAGTTTTCGAACTCATCTGAGAATTCGTCCATGTCCACTTTATCTGCGAGTTTCAGGAAGTTCTGATCAAACTGAACAATTCATGCTGATGACAGTCATACAGAGGCTTTTTTCAGCAATTAATGGGATGTAACTGTAAGATTGATGATCCACTCCGGCCAGGTTTAGAACTAATCTTAGAATTTATCCGTGTCTTCTTTATTTGCAAATTAAAGAAGATCCGATCAAAACTGAACAAGTTGTGCTAATGACAGTTACACAGAGGCGTTTTCAAAAATCAAGAAGTGTAACTCTGAGAAAAATGATCCGATCCAGCTAGTGTTTAAACCTATCCGACATTACATCCATGCCAACTTTATGTGCAAGTTTCGAGAAGATCTGGTCAAAACTGCACGAGCTACGCTGATGTCAAAGTCAAACAAAGTTTTTTTTTCAGCAATAGCAAGTTTCAGAAACATTTGATCAGTCTAAAGGAGTTATTTTGACAAACATTTTCCCATAATAAGTCTATGGGACCTTGTAGTTGCCATAGGTTTTTATTGAAAAGCTTATGTCATCAATTCCACTCCCTTTCGCCCCCTACCCCCCGCACTCCCCCAACACACACATACACCAGAGGCATGCTACAGATGAGAAATGATTGAGATCTTAGTGCATACTGTGCAGATACAACTGGTCAAGGGTGCTGACGGACGACGATGGACGGACTACGGACGACAGACGGACTACTATCCCATCAGCTCCAAGATAGCACTCGGCCCAGGTGAGCTAAAAACGTGCGTACTCAAGAGAGGGATGTCTGACCAAATCTTCTCATAGGAATTTGTCTCCTGAACATGAACATACATGTACACCCAAATGATGAGTGTTGAGTTGTATCGTCGGTCCGGGGGCCTAGGTTCTTCCAAGGCAGGCGGACTGGTCACACTCAGATAGGCGAAAAGTGGCAGGGATAAACTTTCAGGAACTTCTTTCTTTTTTGCCCTATCATTACTCACAGGTCACTGATTCCTTCCTTGTTTACTACTTTCTCCTTTTGTTCTGACTAGCGCACCATTAAAGAATTGCCAAAAATGGCAGACTAATGTAAAACGCGTAGATGTAGATATAGACGTCTAGCACACTAAATTTGGTACAATCATGTATTGTTTCATTTAAACAGGTTACGATTTTCTTTAGGCGGACATACGCCATACTGCTTTTGCATAAACATCCAGTATAGCATCTGGTTGTCGCAATATACGGTCGAACTTTAATGGCTCGAGCATCTTCGAGACGATAGAAATTTATTCGAGATATTTGTTCACAGATTATCATTATTATCAAAAGCTGTTCTTTCTGTTCAGACAGATGGCTTTCACTTTCATTTCCAAAGTGTGCAACAAAAATGAAATACTCGTACAGCTACAATTGTCAAGCTGAGTGATAACTGATCAAAGAGTGAGGATTTTATAAACGTCTTCAATTTAAGGAAACGTTTGCCAGGTGTGAGGAAATGTGCGTTATCTGACAAACTGATGAATAAACAATGACATGTAGATAAGGTTGAGAAAAACGGAATTGCACAAAAAAATGGAAATTAGGGTTAATGTGAAGAATGTAGAATACAACAAATCGCAAGGGATATGATCGATGTGTATTTCCATATACGTGCACTTATTCCGCTATTTTGTTTGTTTGTGTTAAGATTTTACTACCCAATCAACTCAGTGAGGTCATTTCCAGCGCGTCAGTTTAACTAACCACACTTTTACTGGATAGGCTTAGTCCTCTAAGCGGTTGACCAGTATTTAGCACATTCTTTCGCCAGAAATTGAAACCTTCCTTTCTTGAATCAGCAGTTTGTCAACCGACCGTATTAAGGCGGTCCCTTTGTTGCAGGTCTTCTTTGTCCGTATGTGATGCGATGTTTCTTTGTCATTGGATGTTCCTTATCTCTCCTTTTTTTGGTGCCTAGGAAAGATTGTGCTTCGTAACTGTGGCTTTTCCTGGATATCTTCGTTTATATTCTGGCACAATACTTGAGCATGTGATGGTAGAGAAGACCCTTTTATATCAGTTATCTAACTTTGTGTTTCTTTGCCTTCATGCCTTTGTATCACGGACCATGTTTTACATCCTATATCTTATGAATATAAATAAACCGACACTGATACAATTTTACATCGTGGGTTACTATAACGTGAAAATCATGTCCTTGTCGATCAAACAGAATCAGTTGGATTTGTTACATTTTGACACGCTCTTTACCGGCGCCGACAGAACTAGTGTAAGACATATCACTTCTTTATTTGGAAAGTCATTTGGCAACAGATACAATGATGGTAAAGAACAATACCAAGATCACAGTTTTGTTCGTGATTGTTGCCGCAGGGCAACAATCACGAACAAAAATGTGATCTCACTGTTAAAGTTCTTTAACGACGCCTGGATATGTAATTCTATAGTGTGTTTGAAAGATAATATGGTAACAGTTTCTTCCCTTTGATGATAGTTCGGCGTAACAAGTTTTTTTTTTGTAGGGAGTTAACATTTGCGTTCGTTGAATCTTCTCTATACATTCATCAAGTCGGGCCGTTTTGACGACCAGGGAATTAGGTTCTACCCACCAACATTATACATCATAATGTTCCATAGATATGGCTGGACAAAAGCAGATTATCGACTCTTCCACGACAGATATTTTCGTTCTGAGTGCTAGCACTTTAAATGAGCTTATGTATACAATTCCCAGTGCGTTCATAAGTTCCAGTGCGTTCATAATTTACGAACGCATTGACTTTTATGACCTGCTCATACGCTTTTCACTGAACGTCATTCTATAAACACAGTTGATTTTACGTCCCGCCTACACACTGTTCACGCCATAGGAAGTACTTGCTACTATAGAGAACGGCTAAATGGGGTTGTCCATTCCCATTCAACCTCCTGATCGGGATTGTTTTTTTTATCATACGATAAGACGTAAACGCAGGACATACTTTTTTTTTGTTTTTGCAATTCATTGACACATGAACGCATCGGATTACTTGCAAAGTTTCTATTTTAGTTATACAACAGGACCTCCTCTTTAATATCAGTAACGTACCGACTTTGTGGTGATATTACATTATTCACTCTGACAGACAAACATATATATAGATAGATTAGGCTTCAACGTCAGAAAACGTGCGCACAACAAAGACTCAAATCAGTCTGCGCATCTTCGCAGTCTGATCAGAGTCTTCGTTGTCCGCACGAGGAAACTTTGCATCATTTGCTATCGAAAATGCCGGCCTCGGTGGCTCAGTTGGATGCGCCGTCCGACTGGAGACCAGGAGGTCGTGGTTCAACCTTCGCCGAGGTCGGTAACATTCTTTCGTGGAGATTGATCATGAAATATTTTCTACGTGCTCGACATGACCCCATTGGGTTGACTGGGCCGTAAAATCTCAACACAAACAAACTGTCAAAATGTGCCAAGTAAGGATTCTTATCAGACTGTGCGATTGTGCAGGCTGATTTGAATCTTCGCTGAGCGAACATGACGGTAGGTTCGTGTTCTGACGTTGCGGCTCAATTGATATTGCATCAAACTTTTGAAAGCATTTTGTGATGAACGTTAAGCTTCCAAGAGTTAGTACTCTGAGTTGAACGTTTTCGTTTACCTTTCTTGAAGGGAAAACTAAAGCAGGAAAGAATATGTTTTTTTAATGATTTATGGATCACATCTGAGATGGGCGACCTTTAAGTGAAATAATTTGCTCCCTTTAAGAGTTGACCCCAGTTCACTCCCTTCCCCTTGAGAAGAAGAAAATGCTTTCGGGTCAGGATTATAATTTTTGGAGACTGCACTTAAAAGTTAAGGAAAAGTAACATTCAGTCGCACTTCAATATCTCCAACATCTCTGAGGCCATAAAATTTGTTCTGGTCACTGGTAGTTCGAGTCACTGGGGGTTACTCATAGCACCAGGTGGGGAGTCAAATGCAGATAATTTAGGGATATATTTTCCTTCGTCTCCAAAGGTATGTTGTACGTACTCATTAGAATCACCTCGATGTCATCGAGGCGATTCTAATGAGTACATTCAATGAACATTTCCATGATAAGAAAATTCTGCAAAACTAAGGATACCCTGATATTAAAAGTGAATACGTGAGTTCCGGAACTGATACAATCAGATCTATGATACAATCAAATCTACATCAAGTTCTTAACATCAAAGGGAAGGGTAGACACTTACAATTCAACAGCCACAAAAAAAAAAAAAAAAAAAAAAAAAAAAAAAAAAGAAAGAAAAAAAAAGCTGGCAAGCAGAGTCGGCAACCCTTTCCCCAAACGGTGGGGCTCTTACCCAAACTTAACTGAATATACGAGCGTATCTTAAATTTACAAAAGAAAAACCTTTGTAAGTAAAACACTACAGAAATTTAACAAAAAGTACCACAATGAAAGTACCACCTTAGAACGGTCATAGATAAATTACTTTGGGGCTTAAGCCAGCTTCACGGGATCCCAACCCTCGCCCTCAGCTTCCGCAATGGTAAAACATACGTTTTAGGAAACATACAGTCGAACTTCAGTGTCTCGAACATGTTTGAGGTCATCGAAATTTGATCTAAACATAGGTAGTTCGATCTACTGAGGCTTACGCATAGCGCATGATCTGGAGCCTAATGGGGATTATTTAGGGATGTGTTTTCGATCTTCTTCAAACGAGCAGTATATTGTATGTATTATCTTTTTGGCGATTCTAATGAGTACATATAACATACATTTTTATGATAAAATGAGAAACTTCCCTACATTATCCCTAAATAGTTGATTTCTTGAGCTATCCATTACGAAAATACACCTATTCAAATACATTAAAAAAATAACCACCAAAAACTGAAAGTTTTCAGATAAAAAGTCTGATATTTTTCAAATTTCTGCTTAAAACATAGAGTGTGGGTACTTGTTAGAACCGCCTCACCAAGGTGGTTGTAACAAGTACCCACAATCTATGTTTTTGAGCAGAAACAAGAAAAATAATGTATACCCCTGTAAACCCGAGTTTTACTATATAAAGGTGGGGTTTAAGAGGGTCAAAATTATAAAGGTATGTTTTCGTGATGGAAAGAATTTCTAGGTACTAAAAAATGAGTTCAAATTAGCCACGGTACACGAGTTATCGGTGTTCGAGTCATTGAAGTTTTACTGTAAGACAAAATTAAACTCATTTTGTAGAGCTCCGCGTCATGACTTAATGTTTCCAGGAAACTATTTGTTCAAGTTTTTGTACAAAATGCTTCCGAGAAGCTAATTTGCTAAAACATGTACAGTTTTTCTTGTGTTTGTTATTCGATTTAACACGTATTTCCGCTTAAATAGGGAAGGTAATTAGTCAGCTATCCTACGATTTGCAATTTAATCTCAGTAAACATTTTAACCAAATGAAGCCACTCAAAATGATGCCGTATGGCAATCAAGTTAATGCACTAATCAATACGCTGTAATCAAAGCGTTGCATTTTAAAGTATGCTATATACGCCTTTCCAAATGTTAGCATTACGAAAACACGCCTATTCAAATATATAGAAAATTTTATCTCCAAAAACTGAAAATTTTCAGATAAAAAACTCAGATATCTTTCATATTTCTCCACAAAACATAGATTATGGGTACTCGTTAGAACCGCCTCGCCGAGGCGTTTCTAACGAGTACCCACAATCTATGTTTTGAGCAGAAATAAGAAAAATAATGTATACCCCTGTAAACCCCAGTTTTACTGTATAAAAGTGGGGTTTAAGAGGGTCAGTATTATATAGGTATGTTTTCGTGATGATTACTTGATAACTTTGCTTCCCTCTTTAGTTACATGACGGTGAAAAATATTTAGGGATAATGAGGAGATTTCTTATTTTACCATGAAAATGTATATTGTATTTACTGATTAGACTCGCCTCATGGAGGCGATTTTAATGTGTACATACAGCATACTATTGCTTTATAGAAGATCGGAAAGACACCCGTAATTATTCCCATTTGCCTCCTCAGACTAAATGACGTATCCCTCCACAATCTATTTCAGATGGTTGTCGCTTGACTATCAATATCATTCGTTTGGCTCATAGTGATCCTATTTATGGTTTTCTTGTGTTCTGGCCTCAGATCGCCATTGAAGATTCCAGGTCATACCGGTCCCTTACCGCAGCCTCCTGGTCCACTGCGAACCAACCGAAATATGCTGCATAAAATGGCAGGTTCTTAACATTGACTTCTGGAAATATTACATTTGGTGACAAACCATGTGCCTTTGAATTATGCCACAACTGATTAAATACTACCTACTAATACTAATATTTCAGAATACGCGTCATACAATATTTGTCCATGATATTAACACTGAAACACACTTGTCAGTAAGATCTTTTGTTCTTGAATTTCAGAACAGGAAAAATAAAATGACGCTGCAAAATAACTAAATAAATGATTAACTAACAGTAATTAACTGTCAAGTGCACATAAAATTTAACAATAGTTATTCCATGAAAAATCCCGGTGTAATCCAGGTCAAGGTCGTGATCAATCATTGAGGGCATGAAAAACTGCTTTCTTAACTTTTAAAGGTACAAGTATTTTTGGCATAACTTGCGCTTCCTCTGACCATCTTGTCTTTACATGCGCATATCCTGTTGTGTAGGATGACCAGGTGGCTTGCAATTTTGAAAAATAATATAAAATAGAATAAAATAAAATCAACAAACCTTGCGAATAAATGACGCGCAGTAATAGAAACATTTTACTCCAAAAATGGCTTTCCCAGCGTTTGGGCGCGCGGGGGGGGGGGGGGGTGGGGTGGAGGGGGGCCAATATTATGCTACTCTATTTAACTAGCGGCAGTTGCAAACAGATGAGCCTGGCCTCAAGATTGAGGATTTAGGCTCTTTGCACTTCACGTAGATCGATCTTTCAGTGTGATTGCCAGGCCCCTTAGCGAGGTCATATGTCTAGTTCTTTAGCTTAAGGTTCCCATGGTCTACCGCTTACATGAACGAACAGAAAAGGTTCTGATGAAACTGCCCGGTTGCACAGTGCAACCGGGCAATCTCATCAGAACATTTGCTATACCGGCTCTATTCCCATGACTGGGTCCAGCTGAAACGCAAATACAACCTTTTTGTTTGAAACACCCAAAACGCTTATTAGAAATTGACAACTGTGACTCTAGTTTGAAAATCAACACTTATACTCCATACTAGAGCACACTTTTTATTTAGGTAGTCAGATACTGTCAGATAAACTATGACAAAAAAATATGACATTCGGGAACGATTTAAGAGCGTCCTCTGGGCGTACATATAGTACCCTCAGAGTTAATCAGAGAATTCAAACCCAGTTTCGATAAAACACTATAGCAATTCTGTGAACTATGAACACACAAGGAAATGTATTCTCTGGGAGCAAATTCTCCCCTTATATAGAAGACGCCTTTTCAGAATAGGTTAGACGTGCATTTAAGCAAACAATAAAGTTGTCTACCAAATGTATTCATTCACCTTAGGGTGTCCGAATAATTAGATGAAATATATTAAATATCTATAGACTCTATCATTCTCATGAGAAAGTGAATCGTTCTTATTACAAGATGTTAGATATCACTGTCCGGTATATTGCATATTTATTTATAACAATCTAGTGATAAACAATTTTCATAGCAAATATGGTTATTCCAGTAGAGTGATTCTGATGAATTACATCACTAAGTGCTGAATACTGATTGCGATTCTATATGTGTTTGCAACATTAATCTATATGATGGCACGTATACTGGAACAGAGTCTTCACTATCCGCCTGAAGACGCTTTGGAACCTTGACTACCGAGTGCCCTGCAAAGAGTCTGATCAGACTGCACGGATACGCAGGCCGATCTGAGTCTTAGCTAAGTGCAAATACAATGGCGCTTTCAAGATTATGCTAACATGAGAAATAAAGCTCCGTTAACGGAATTTAAATCTAAAAAAAGACACACACACACACACACTCACAAACACACACACACACAACGAATATCTTCTAGCTGTGACGCTAGAAGATATTCGACACACACACACACACACAACACACACACACACACACACACACAACGAATATCTTCTAGCTAGAAGACATTCGTTGTGTTTATGTTTTTTTTTTTCTCCACTGGTATACTGCGGATATTTGTGATAAAGATTTCATTTAACCTCTTGTCTTTACTCTTTCTTTGGGTCACTGAAGCATCACAGATATAACCGTGATTGTTTTTGTACCAATAATTTTGTCTCTCAATGTTGACCCATCTTCAGCCACCATTTGTAAGCGTTTTCACCGTATGTTATTTTATCTTGTTTGTCCATTCAACTGTTCATTGCAGAGGAACATTAGATGTAATCGTACCGCCTGAATCTCCATTTTATTATCATCATATTATCGCAGATCGCCATGTCAGCTGAAGATATTTAGAATTATTTATTGATGATAGGGTTCAACTACGAGATGAAATATCATTTTATCGTAGAATGCACAGTACAAACTGACCTTTCTAATTCAGTTGTGTTTGAATCTGGTAACTGAGCACGTCAAACAGACGGCTTAGTAAGGTAATACAAACTTGATAAGTCGGGTTTGTTTTTACATTTCTTTGGTACTGAGGCGTTCCTGTTTAGTGAAAACATATTCCACAGAATGTTGTAAGCCATTTGCCTATCTACATGATCCAACAACTTATGTACTATAAAAGAGAATGGGATCGTGCTGCATGCCTAAAGTATACCCTTTTTAGAAGGAGATTGTCGTGCAGGAAGTATTATAAGATTGCTTAACCCTTGTCCTGCTGGTTCCGGATATACCCTGCCTTTGCAAACCGTGTTGATCCAGATCAGTTGGCTTCTTCTGAAGAAGCCAACTGATCTGGATCTACACTGCTTGCTATTCATGTAAATGTATAGCAACAATCAGGTTTAAGTAATCTGATTTGCAGAAAGTTAGGTGGCGTGGCATCTTAAATTTATTCAGCAGGACAAGGGTTAAGAATTACGAAGTGCATCCATTCCAATTTAAAAGCTTTAAAAAAAGGACCTGTTGCTGGACCAACTCGCGCTTATCTGTCGTATGTGGAATGCTCAATATTTCTCCGATATGATTTAAACAAATATGTGCCATCGCATTAATAAAAAACTATGGAAGCGCAGTGATGACCTAGGACTTTTTGTGGCTCCCTTTTCGCGTTCCTGCGCATCAATCCCCATCTGAAAAGGGTCTTCTCTCTTGCCTTTTAGAATAGATCCCCTTTTCAGATGAGAGAAAAATAATTTAGATTGAGTCACTGCCCTAAAAGCATACACCATCTTCTTAAATTGTCAATGTTGTGGCTGACATTACGAAAACACGCCTATTCAAATATACTGAAAAGTTAATCACAGAAAAATTGAAAATTTTCAGATAAAAAATTCAAATATTTTTCATATTTCTGCTCAAAACATAGATTGTGGATACTCGTTAGAACGGCCTCGCAGAGGCGGTTCTAACGAATACCAACAATCTATTTTTTTGAGCAGAAATAATTAAAATAATGTATACCCCTGTAAACCCCAGTTTTACTATATAAAAGTGGGGTTTCAGGGGGTCAAAATTATATAGGTATGTTTTCGTGATGCTACATCCGATTTCTGTTTGTGCTTTTAGTTCCCTTCATGGTGCCCGATTCCACATTTAAATAGGTGCCTACTAAAAGTACACGTCCGTAATAATGCTAATACGAATCCTATAAAGCGGTGTTTGGCCGAACGGAAACAACAGCCTGTAAATAACTGTACATATTTATGTTCTTAAGCTAGCAGTGCACGATCATCTACTTGTTGGAAAGAAAATTAAAATCACCACACAATATACTGTAAACAAATTCCCCAAAGTGGCTAAACCAAAAGCCTGAGCCGCAACGTCCAAAAATGTACCTGCAGACATGTGTGCCCAGCGAAGACTCGAATCAGTTTGCGTATTCACACAGCTTGATCAGATTCATTACTAGGCCATGTTGGATAGACAAGGATGCAACGTTTCTTCCTGTGGACAACGAAGACTCTGATTTGACTGCGTCAGTGCGCAGGTTGATTTGAGTGTTCGCTGGTCACACACGTTACGCGTTCTCAGTTTGTGGTTCAAAGATACTGCAAGAAACCATTACGAAAACACGCCTGTTCAAATACATGGAAAATTTCACCTCCAAAAAACTTAAAATTTTCAGATACAAAAACTCTGATATTTTTCATATTACTGCTCAAAACATAGATTGTGGGTACTCGTTAGAACCGCCTCGGCGAGGCGGTTCTAACGAGTACCCACAATCTATGTTTTATGCGGTAATAAGAAAAATAATGTATACCCCTGTAAACCCCAGTTTTACTATATAAAAGTGGGGTTTAAGGGGGTCAAAATTATATAGGCGTGTTTTCGTGATGCACAAATGTCCCCTTGTTGTATCTATGCAAATACATACAGTCGAACTTCAATGGCTCGCACATCTCTGAGATCATGAAAATTTGTTCGAGATATGGGTAGTTCGAGCCACTGACGGTTAATCATGACGCAAGCTCAGGAAACAAATGAGGATAATTTAGGGATTTTCTCGATCTTCTAGGCAATAATGATGTGTTGTGTGTACTCATAAGAATCGCATTGACGATGCGATTCTAATGAGTACACACAACATACAATTCCGTAATAAAATAAGAAAATTACCTTAAATATTCGTTTTCTTGAGCTATCGGAAGAATTTCGTAGGAACTCAAATTTATTCGAATTAGCCATTGTAAAAGAGCCATCGGTGTTCGGGCTATTGAGGTTCGACTGTAAATTACTTGATCAGTTGCAACTGTCAGGCACATCAATGCCTTCGGGTCTACCAATTTACAGTATGAATTCGGTTAAGTATCTTTTACGGAGGATAGCAGACCCTGATCGGAATATCAGACCCTAAAATGCAATAAGGTACGTTTAGTTTGTGGTGGCTGTAATGATGATTAAGTAAGCTTAAAATGTGCGGAAACTATTATATTAGGAAGCGTTTGTCTCTGGGGAAATCTTAGGGAACTTTCTCTTTGTTAACACTATAAAAACAAACATACGTTTTGTGTGGCTTATCAGATCGGTCAAATATCATCACTATTATCGAATAGAATAGATAAACAATGTGCGTCTACAATGAACGGCCCTTTTCTTTTCAAGTTAAATAAATCGTTTCCTTCATGACAATATTGCATGACAAGCAGAAACTTCCACCGACCGACAATAAGGTCGACTTTTGGAGCGCGACCTACAATCAACTTGTGAGTCCGTCCGTGTCAGAACAATGGGCACAACGCTTGAGTCGTTAGGAATGATTTGTTATGTTTTTGCACACAGACTAGTGCAGTTAACATCTAGCAAAAGGGGATGCCAAATACAACCTTACATTACTCAAGGCTAAGGCCAAAATGACAGAAGTGTGAAATGGCTGTAAGTCTTCTGCCGTACGGGATATTTTTATAGCAGTTTGTATACAAATTAATATTGACAGGACGTAGCCTAAAGTATTGGTAAACGCCATTTTTCTTTGATCGAGGCAAAGGCGAGGTCAAACTTCTTTTCAATGGTCTGTTAATGAACATGGCCGTAACTCTTGAACCCTTATGAATATTGCACGACCCGCATAAAGTTGACCTACCGAAAGGTCGACTTTCGAAATTCAGCTTATATATTGCAATTTGATCTGATACCAAAAGGCATTACTGTAATTTATATACATGTATCAATATCAAATGGTATAACTACACCAAAACGTCAATTGAGTACTGCAATTTATCATATATTTAATAAAAATTATTTCGTCTTTGAAAACGCGATAAGATCGTGACATGCATGTGCGTATCACGTTAGCTGAGGCGTTAGCACGTGATGCCATGTCGTATACCCATATAACACCCAAATATCCTTATCACATAGCCTTTATAGCATCCTAAAAGCCGTATCATACCTCTGACGTCATAATCGTTTGAACATACAGCTATCTTCCTATTCGCGCCACTTGAGGCGTTTGCACGTGGGATTCTATGACGTGAATGATATGAAAACTGCCACAGGCATTCCCCTATAGTATATGGGGAACGTAGATATATGCAATGATATATATAATCAGGAATATTCTCATGATATTTTGTTCTTAAAGTCTACGATTTAGTTTTATTTGCGTTTCACATGCCATAAATTTACCTAAATGGGTGTATTAGAACTAAAACATTTACCATTTGCCCCACTTTAATACAGCAAAAATGCCATGGAAGTGAGCATAGGTGTTTTAACGCAGTAAACGAGATGACTTCGACCTTTATAACCAAATACGAGTATCCCATTTTCAAACGGTGAGGTACATGTACCATGTGCTATATCATATAAGCGCATCTGCTTATTCATTTTGCTAGAACATCTACCTATAAGTAATTACGAGTATAACGTAAGTCAGTAATTTCAAGGTGAAAAGATGAATTGTTAGGTAAGGCAACTTTGTCAAAATGTTTTTGCCTCTCTTCTGAAAAGGGGTCTACTCTTAAAGGAAAGTATTTGCTCCCCTGGGAACAAAATTCTTCCCTTTTAGAATATACCCCTTTTTCAGAAGAGGAATGGTGTGTAGTACCACTAACAAGACTACACCAAAGTTGTATCGGCTGAAAAGGCAAAATCTACCGAGTGTATCCGGTCAAAGATAAAGTATTAATCTATAAGTATAACGTTGGTTTGAAACAACAATAAAACAGAAAAAAAAAAAATAATTAAGAAATAAATTATTCCAAATCGTGCTCAAATGCCTAAGATAAAGCATAGTTGAGTTTGGGTTGTACCCATTTGAGCACGAGCGAGCGCAGCGAGCAAGTGTTCAAATGGATACAATCCAAGCTCAACTGTGCTTTATCTGGGGCATTTGAGCACGGTTCGGAATAATTTTTTCTTTTCTAACACCCCTCATTGAGCGAGTTTTGCATAAATGATTTTTTTTTATTGATTTTCATTATTATTTTTATTACCTGACTTCCCCTTTGGTAGTTGACAATACCTCTTAAGCATTATGTCACGCGGTTACGTAGTTACGTTCAAAATGGCGAATAACTTCTGCGAATCAGCTGACGGTGTAAAATATAAATAAACGATGTATTAATTAAAAACTTAAATCCTGTGTTCATGGAAGAATTACAAAACGTATGAAATTTGAGTGCCGCGATGGACTTTAATAAGGACAGATATAAAACAGCAAATAAGAATGTTAACCGACTTACTTTCGTTTTCGAACGTCAACAAATACAAGATGGAAACAAGAAGTAAAACGAATGTGTTTGAATGGTGTAAACTGTAGAGAAACTCATCAGGTAAAAAAAAAGTCAAAGAACTGCAATATGCTCATAGATCATTTTCTGTCTTAATAAATAAAATAATTTATTATGTATATGAATGTTTCGGCCAATATTGTATGCTAATCTAGCGTCCATAGTTACCAGGGGGCGAAACTTTGGCAAATATGATTGGTTTCCCGTCGATAGCGCGCGACGAAATTCCTGTGCTCAAATACCTTAGATAAAGCACGGCTAGAAATGTAAAGACAAATAAGGAACAACACGTGCAGGGGTGTTAGAATAGTAATTCAACAATGACGATCGGAACCTGGTGTTTATGGTCATATAGTTTTCCAAAAGACACAAATTATTTCTGTCAAATCTGATGAAACGTGGGGTATATCTGAAGTATACTGGCTCTTTATCTCGTTTGTATCAGACCAATTAAATTGTACTTACATGCATCATTTAAGCTTAGTTGCATTCTTAATTGAACGTAGAAAATCATTTGCAGTATCTTTCAATAGAACATTATTATTACGAAAACAAGCCTATTCAAATATACTGAAAATGTTACCACCAAAAATTGAAAATTTTCAGATAAAAATTCTGATATTTGTCATGTTTCTGCTCACAAATATAGATTGGGTACTCGTTAGAACCGCCTTGGAGAGGCGGTTCTAAAGAGTGCCCACAATCTATGTTTTTAGCAGAAGTAAGAAAAATAATATATACCCTGTAAACCCCAGTTTTACTATATAAAAGTGGGATTTAAGTGGTCAACAATATGTAGGCATGTTTTCGTGATGTGTGCGCAACGCGAGAAATGGAATTTAAGGGATCTGAAAACAATTGGTAAATATTTCGCCATTGCTTCCACGGAAGACATTTATTTTTGCATTTATGCTCACAAAGCTCTGTCTAAAAGTTGTTTGTTTAAAAAGAAAAGAATTTGCTTCTTTCTTTTTTAAACAGACTTTTTTCAGAAGGAAGATGGATATTTCTGACAGTTGGTTTCCCCTATATTGACCTGGAACCTAATAACTTTTTAACAGGTTTCCATTAAGCATATAACTGATTTCTGACCACCAAAGTATTCCTTGAATTCCACATCTGGCCTCAGATTGAAAGGTTAATCTTAGACTGACAAAACACATCTAAAAAAGAAGGGTTCTTTCAACACGGTTTTGCATTTTTCTGGCCTTGAACACATGTCCCCTTATTCTACTAAAAAATAAACAAAAGAAGAAGTTCCATAAGGACGATTTCTCCCACTAGATGATCTCTCTCTCTCTCTCTCTTTCTCATATATATAAGCTTTTTCATATGTGTAATCCTTTTCTTAACATGTCAATACCTGTGACGTCACTTCCTATATATAATAACGTTGTTGCTATAAACGCTGACGTCGTTTTTCAATATATCTTATGAAGATCTACATTGTTAGTAATTAAACGCATTTAGACATTAAATTTGGAGAAAAATCAAGGCAATTTTTTATTTATTACTTTCGGATATATTTTCCTGTATTGTTGGCTTTCGCTTTTTGCATATATATATATATATATATATATATATATATATATATATATATATATATATATATATATATCACATTTTTCTCGTCTAAACATATTGTATCTAGAAGGAACATGTGCGCCACAACGTGAATAAACGTACCTTCTGACATGTCCGTCCAACGAAGACTCAAATCAGTCAGAATATCGGCGCAGTCTAATCAGAGTCTTCGTTGTCCACCGAAAGAAACTTTAAATCCCTTGCTATTCAAAATGCACCGGCGAAGATTCTGATTAGACTGCGCAGGTCGATCTGAATCTTCGCTGGGTACACATGGACGTTTTCTGACGTTCCGGCTCATGTGCTTTGAGAACATGAACAATTTGCACTAGCAGACACTTTAGACATTGAGCTTTCTATTCCTCACTACATAATATGATGGACCTAACACAGGGAGCATTAGTAAGACGCCAATTTTCTGAAATAGATTAAGGATGGACCCGGCATTCAGTCTGAGACCCGACTCACCGTCGTGCTATTAAATAGGGATGCAAAGTGATCATCAGTAATTGGAACAGTAACTACCCAGTACGCATTCTACATAAATCTATAGCGGGCCGTTATCGGCCCGTCAGGGTAGCTGACGGGCCGATAACGGCCCGCTATAGATTTATGTAGAATGCTTACTGAGTAGGTGTATGCGGTTTCTCGCATACCATTCATGTTGTAACTGACATTTTTCGTAATGAGTTACAATCGTTTTTAATTGTCCCAAAAAATCAGTACAGTGAACGCTCGTTACAACGACAGCATTTGTTCTCAAAGACGTTGCCATTAAAATGAATTTGCTGTTGTACTGAATACTAATGAGCAGATTGATATGTAAGAAGGTCTTTTTTTTGTTCTTATTTCTCATAGAACATATGTTTTGGATATTTTGATATTTTTGCCTCAGTCAGGCAGTTCTAACAAATATCCAAAACGTTTGTTTCTTTTAAGTATTAAATACAATATTCTTGCATAATTTGTGACTAATTATTACTTCTTAAGAGAAGATTTCTTGACAGTCAAATTGTCATTGTCGTTGTATCGAGTGTCGGTATAAAGAAGGTTGTCTATATAACAATCCTTTTGATATATTATAGAAGAAGCCGCCATATTCCAGTTCTGGTAGATGTTCGAGCAGAAATGTTTGCAAGCCAACATTATATTTGAAAATTAATTCAAAATAACCACGATAAAACATTGAAAATGTTTCACACAGTTTGTGATAGTCCTGTTAGAAGTTTAGCAGTTTAAAATTTACTTCACTCATCAAAGTCACTGGTTTGACTAGTTGCTCTGGAAAATGGAACAATTTACATGTGTGTGTAGATGGGATGTAGGGGGGCAAAGGTGCGATTGGGGTGGGCGGGGGTGGGGAGCGGGGGTGAGGTGGGGGAAATAAGTCACACGTGTGTATAGAGACTAATAGGAACTGTTATTGTGATTTCTTTCTGTTCTATATCTAGTTCAATTATTTTTCAATGTATTATGAGTCTCAGTGGAATTTACTATAACCATGGAGTCTACGGTTACATTACTGTTTACGTAAAATTACAATAACTGCATACATATTTTTCTCCTGAATATTCTTACTATTGTGTTGGCTTTCTTGTAACATATTGATACCAATTTCAAACACTCTCTAAAGGGTAATTCCTTTTACAGTCTATCGTACACTCTAATACAGTACTGTTCTCGGTATGCACATTTGGCCGGCAATCTTTTTACACGTCCATAGCATAATTTCACGTAATTACTACCAAACCCTCTTTGAACGACTATCACGTATTCAAATATTTAAGCATACGATCAGTGTTTGTTGCATTTGGTAGACACATGCTCTGGTCATGCGTAATATTAATATCGATCAGTAAAGCCGTACAGGGACAAGAGGCCCATGGGCCACGATTCGCTCACGTGAGTAATACAGCAATTGCATATCTGCAGATGCCATGCAACATTCTTCTTGTATTGCAACAGCAACTAGAACACAAATGTGGAAGTGTCATAAAAGTTCAAAGGTCGTCATAGGATCATCATTTAAACACATTTTATATAACTTGCGTCCCCAATGCTATATACCAAGATTCAGCCTAAATGTTTTTTTTGGTTCTGGAGAAAAAGTATTTCAATGGATTGTTACCATGTGTTGGTATGGCAGCCATCTTGTTCAATGGTTCAAAACTATTTCACCAAATTGTCAATATCCCTTCCACAGAAGGCTCCATGTGATATCAGGTGAATATTAATCGAGCGGGTTCAGAGAAGACGCCCCTTCCGCTGATTCAAGAAGGGCAGTTGTCAGTTTCTGGCGAAAGAATGTGCACAATACTGGTTAACCGCTTAGAGGACTAAGTCTGCCCAGTAAACGTGTGGTTAGGTAAACTGACCGCGCTCGACATGACCCCATTGGGTTGACTGGGCCGTAAAACCTCAAACAAATCAGAGAAGACGCGTTCAAGATTGTACATATGGATAAAAAGCCAGGGACAAGAGAAGACATCCTTCCCCGCCCCACTCACTAACATATTTTGGATTGTAACTTAAACGTACGAATGTATGGCGATGCAAATTTGACTTAGCCGTAGAAGGATAAAAAAAAACCATCTTAGGATCATAATTTGAACAAACTTGATATACCTTGAGTCCCCTAGGCGATATATCAGGATTCAACCTCAAATCTTACTTGGCTCTGTAGAAGAAGATTTTCAAGTGGTTGTTGATGCCATATGGGCGTGGTTGTCATCTTGCTCAATTGTGCAGAACCCTTTGAACTAATTGTAAATACCCTTTCCACAGAAGACTCTATGTGAAATTGGTGAAAATTGGTCAAGTGGTTTCAGAGAAGAAGAGGATAAAAATGACACAATTTTATACATGTATATTGCCCAGGGACAAGGCAGACAAACCCCGGGGGACAAAAGTTTGTGACTAAAAAGTTTTACTTCTTTAATCATATAGTTTAAGTTTCAGCCTTTAGTTCTTTTATGAGAAAATGATTTGTCAAAAACAATTCCCCATGCAAATGCATGGGGGAGTCAAAATAACCTTTACCGTAATGCGGTCAAAGGTCATTATAGGATCATAATTTGAACACACTAAGTGTACATTGAGTTCCAGATGCTTTCTACCAAGAAGAAGAGTTTTATCAAAATGTTTTGATTTTTACCATATATGGGCATCATGGTGGTCGTCTAATTCAGTGGTGCAGAACCACTTGAACAAATTGTCAATACTCCTTCCACATGTGAAATATTGTGAAAATCGTTAAAGCGATTTCAGAGAAGATATTTAAAGATTACACAAATTTATAGATGTATTTATCCCAGGGACTAGGGTAGATAACCCTCGGGGTACAAACTTTTGATTGTCCTTTTGATGTCCTTTCTTTGTCGGTCCTTCTGGCTGCTTTCCGTCCTTTTTGTGCTTTCTTTCTGTTCGTTGTCTTACTGATGTTTTTGTCGGGACCTGTCTGACATTGAAAACAACTGATTGGAGAAGAAGGAGTTGATTGCATCACGAAAACATACCTATATAATTTTGACCCCCTTAAACTCAACTTTTATATAGTAAAACTGAGGCTTACAGGGGTATACATTATTTTTCTTATTTCTGCTAAAATATAGCTTGTGGGTATTCGTTAGAACCGCCTCGGCGAGGCGGTTCTAGCGAGTACTACAATATATGTTTTGAGCAGAAATAAGGAAATATCAGAATTGTTTTCTTTACGAAAACACGCCTATTCAAATATATAGAAAATTTCACCTCCAAAAACTTAAAACTTTCAGATAAAAAACTCTGATATTTTTCATATTTCTGCTCAAAACATAGATTGTGGGTACTCGTTAGAACCGCCTAGCCGAGGCGTTTTGAACGAGTACTCACAATCTATGTTTTTGAGCAGAAATAAGAAAAATAATGTATACCCCTGTAAACCCCAGTTTTAGTATAGTTTAAGAGGGTCAGCATTATATAGGCATGTTTTCATGATGATCTGAAAATTTTCATTTTTTGATGGTAAAATTTTCAGTGTATTTGAAATGCCCTGTTTTCTTAATGACCCTTATAATGTGAACACCTACTGTGTTTATATATATATATATATATATATATATATATATATATATATATATATATATATATATATATATATATATATATATATATATATATTCTGGGTTAACATAGTGGTGAACATTACATAGACTTGTTCACATAATGAAAGTAGATTAGAATTTTATAAACGTAATTACTATAGCATTTTTGGCTGCCTTTCTTTCAACAAAAACCAAGGTTCCGACGTGCATTTTAGTTAAATTAAAACAAAATCTATTTCGGATGATGAAATCAACAGAAAAACTTAACGAAAAAGATATTAACGACAAAGATTCTAAGACAAATTCAACCACCCAAATTAAAAATTTAAAAACACAGTTACTATGGCATTTTTCTGCTAACTATCATTTCACAAAACGCAGTATTCTGACACACAATAATTACGAAAACACGCCTATTCAAATATATAGAAAATTTCACCTCCACAAACTGAAAATTTTCAGATAAAAAAACACTATAATGATATTTTTCATATTTCTTCTCAAATCATATATTGTGGGTACTCGTTAGAACCGCCTCGGCGATACGGTTCTAACGAGTACCCACACTCTATGATTTTGAGCAAAAATAAGAAAAAACAATGTATACCCCTGTAAATCCCAGTTTATGTATATATAAGTGGGGTTTAATGGGATCAAATACGAAAAAGGCTATTTTCTCATTTCCGGAAGTTTATTCAAAATAGTATTTCAAAAGTACTAACAGATATTGAAAAATGTCAACAGAAAATTTTCAGGCTTGTATTTTGTCTAGACAGTTCCATGTTAATCATTATTAAGAGCCAGTATCGGTTTTCAAGAGAATATAAATGCATTATGTACTGCCTTAACAGAGCAGAATAATCACGATTGTTTGTTCAAGGAAAGCAGTAACATCAGAGAATTATTCCTAATGATCGTTAAATAATGTATTGGATTTTAGCTTACTGCTAAATACTTGTCAATAGTTTGGATAATAGAGAAAATATTTAAAAGTACGGTAAGGAGTTTATATTATTCTTAAAAACTTTCTGAAATAGGGATTCTTTGTAAATAGATTAAATCAGGTCAATAAAGGTTGTCTTTGGAAACAAACAGTCTTGGATTTAGTAAGCCCTTCATATTAATGTACTTTACAGACTGAATATGCCTCTAATTCTGGCTTAAGCAGAAGCCTATTCTTTTTAAGATATCAGAAATCAAAAACAGAATTTGTTTGTCTTGAAATAGTTGTATTAGAACCCGATGTACAGAATGCGTAGGCTGATTTAGGCATATTCTATCCTTATATAGCGTAATGGGTCATCCAATGTACGTTTTTTTTACATTTTACACAATTGTTCATCACGTGAACTGTTTTCTCATAAATTCCGCTCCGCTCCTGAACTCCCTTTTCACCATATCAAGCGATGAATGGAATTGGGTAAGGGGAGACTTGCCTTAACTCTGATTAAATAATTTCTTTTTAAAGGTTGTGCTCACGGGAACTTCAGAAATAGTTCGAGACACAAGTTTGTTTATTATAAACCGCCCAGTGGAAAGGAGATGGAGCTTAGCGTTGCTTGAGCCTTAAAACACTGACTATAAATAAAAGCAGACAACATTGGATGTTTTTCTTCGGGGACTATTTGTATGAAATATCAAAATCTATTTTTTGTGCAAAACAATACAAAATGCGCCACTAATTTTCAATCGTTGTTGAGCCTCAGAATACCGAAGCTTAAAATGTATGAGACAACATGTTATGTCTCTTGCGTTAAGTTTTGATTGAGAGTTTGCTCAAGGTGAACTGCAACACTTTCAGAGAAGGCTACTCTGTAAAATTGTTTTGCGTTCCTTATGAAAAGAGATATACTCTAAAAGTAAAGAATTTGTCCATCGTGGAAGCAAATTATCAAAAGTGATTCAGTTTTGCAGGAAAGCAAACATAAAGTAACGAAAATATCTGCCCTTTAAAATGGCGTCATCATAAAGAGCTTAAAAAGCTTAAGCTTACAGGGCTTTAATACACCTGGTGGAATTTCCGGCTTCGTATATGGGAAAAAAATCTTGTGACTTTCTGTTTGTTCTCGTTACATGAAATCCTTTTGACAAGGAGTGTACTTTAACAGCAAAGAACTAGCTGCCCAGGTGACGCTAAACAGTGTATCAATTTCAATTAAGGATTGCTAAGCTAAAGGTTTTGGATCAGCCCTCGTGTAATGTTATAGATTTGTATGCATGAATTTGCTTGTTATGACATCAGTTGTAAAATGCATTGAAGATTATTGACTATGCATACAGTAGAATCCTAGACTGGATTACAGTATCATTGTCAACGTGTATCTGTCGATATCTGAGACAGATCCTTGCCTTATATAATCTAAATATTCATACTATCCTTGTCATGTACATGTCATTGTTTGTTCCTCACCTCGCTTTCTTTCGGTGCATCTCTTCATTTATTGGTTTATCCCAACTTATCTCGGTGACGCGGTTCTAACGCGTACCCACAATTTATGTTTTGAGCAGAAATATGAAAAATGTCAGAATTTTTATCTGTAAATTTTCAGTTTTTGGTGGTGAAATTTTCAATATGTTTGGATAGGCGTGTTTTCGTAATGTAACTTTAGCGCACAGTGTGAACCCTGTTTGTGTTCGGTGTAATCTGACCTGGGTCTAGATATTTTCTTAGGTCTGTATATCCGGATATATAAGCAAATATGATAATTCTTACAGTAGTGGCATTCAATGGAACTTGCAGGCAGTTGTACGCCATCGCTCTAAGTAAGATACTCTTTCAACCCTTATATAAATAGATACTTTGCTTATTTCCACGAAATGCTATTGGTACTCAAAAATGAAATGATTGTTATCGTTTCTCTGAATTAATGTTGACAACATTAATTCAGAGACACGATAGAAAATCATTTCAGTTTATCCAGTTCAAGAACGAGAGACACTGAAATTTTACAGGCTGTCAGATGCCACATTTTATGATTGTATTAATACCATATATCAATTTATTAAACCTTTCTTGGATAATAAAATGTCTATTTTTGAGGAATATGGAGCCTTTAAGAAGGACACTCTAATTCAGCACTTTGTATAGTAAAACGGTGGAATCAGGGAGGATCAGCCATCATGCTGCTGTTCATGTGATGTGTTTGAGTGGACTTTTTTTTGTTTTTTTTGTTTTTTTTTTGTGTGTGGTTATCAGATCAAAATATGGCGGTTTATTATTTTTGTTTAGTTGGAAAGTCACTGCAGTTAAAATATAGCCTTGTCCGGTGATCCGAGGCTTCTGGTTCAAATAGAAAATATGTGTGCCCGGAAGTCGCAGCTTAGGGGACGTTACATGTATATCATTCTATTCTAGTTTAATTTGGTTTGTTTACAAATAAACAACATTGTTTACTTATGTAAAAACGGGTGTCTTATCAAACTAATTCCTCACAACTCTTGTACAAAATCAGCTTGCATGACATAATCTTAGACAAATCCAAAACGTCACGCAAAGCACACCAGTAATGTTTGTCATAGCCTAAGCATTGCATTTAGCACTGATGCCGAGCATTAACCCATTGCAGTCTGAAGACCCCTAAAAGGGTAATTAACAAACAGTACAGACCCAGATCAGACGCTGCAGAACACGGCATCTGATCAGGGTCTCCACAGTTTGCAAATAGTTAAGCCATTTTGTTTCTCTAGGAATATCTAAATCACATACAACCCAGCTAGCATTCTACGTAAATCTACATCGGGCCGTCATCGGCCCGTCAGCTACCCTTACGGGCCGATGACGGCCCGATATAGATTTACGTAGAATGCTGTCTGGGAAGACATGTCATTAAAAGTGGAATTGTTTCCCACTTCTAGCTGACAGACTATTTATTCAAGATGCACGGCGACTGATAAAAACATCTTTCGAATAATGAAAAATTAACAGACTCTCTTTATAACACGTTAACTCTTAAAGCGCAGAGCAAAATTTGTTTCAGACGGCATTCCTTTTTTCATAGAAAACGTCTTTACATTTCATATGAATCGTCTGCTGCTTGTCAGACGATGCACATGAAATGTTAATCGTTTTCATATGAAAACTGAAAAAAAGAATACTTAAAAGTGTTGTCTGTAGCTATTTTGGTTGGCGTTTTAAAAGTTAAAATATAAATTGTTTTGGCGTTGAGTTTATTATTGACGCAAAACTGTGATAACATCACGAAAACACGCCTATATAATTTTGACCCCCTTAAACCCCACTTTTATATAGTAAAACTGGGGCTTACAGGGGTATACATTATTTTTCTTATTTCTGCTCAAAAAATAGATTGTGGGTACTCGTTAGAACCGCCTCGACGAGGCGGTTCTAACGAGTACCCACAATCTATGTTTTGAGCAGAAATATGAAACATATCAGAGTTTTTTTATCTGAAAATTTTCATTTTTTGGTGGTAAATTTTTCAGTATATTTGAATAGGCGTGTTTTCGTAATGATTAAGAAAGAAAGCGATCCTGTTTATGAAGAGGTATCTTCAGGGAAAGTATGAACAATGAACAGTGAAAACTTATTCCCATAGTCTGATCAATTTATTCACTCACTGTTCATTTTAACAACGGTTGGAAGCCTCGATTTAAATGATAAAAAGCAGACCGTGATCAGAATCTATATACGCGCGGGCGAATCAGGACCTTGTGAGCGTATGTTATAAAGGTTCAATTTTCCGTACATTGGTTCGTTGAAACTATATATGATAGGAGTGGCTGTCACTAACTTTTACTGATAGCTTTGCAATATGAAAGCCTAGACAATACCTAGACAAGGGTTATTCAACAGAAGACAATAGCAATCTGATGCCTTCAATAGAAAATAATTGAATATCTTAAGGTTGCTGTGGAAAAACAAGCGAGCATTTTGTCCACGCAGACACTTTTATCTATCTTATACCTAAATGAACGGACAGACAGGCCTGATCAAACAGTGTAGACCCAGATCAGACGCCGCAAAATGCGGCGTCTGATCTGGGTCTACACTGTTTGCTATTTATCCAGCAAGTTTTAGACACAAGAACATGTATTCAAATGAACAAGTACAGTTGACTTTTGTTATCTCGACCTCGCTTATCTCGAATAACCGCTTATCTCGAAGTGAAAGTCTGGTCCCTGCCTAAACATGAAAATCTAATCAGGTAACAAAATATTGTGAAAAAGAGGAGAAATTGCTCCTAATTTCCTCATTTCCACAATATTTTCAATGTATCTCTAACTTCAAGAGTCCACGTACAAATACATTTGTTAAATGTGGTTGTTCGATTTATTTTTTCCACAATTTTGCAAACCTGATATGTCGAGGTACGGATATCTCGAAAGTTTTTAAAGAGTCCCTTGGAATTCGAGATAACGAGAGTCGACTGTATTGTAATAATTTACAGTGTCTGAATACTTAAGGAAAACTATGTAAGTGAGTTTCTGTATTCATAACATTGGAATGTGGCCATCGTTGTCGCTAGCAGAACCAACCGAGACTGTATGGACAAACAAAGAAGGCCTTGATATGTCTTCGCAGATGCGGAGGATAATCTACGTACTTGCTGTTCGCATATGGTATAGAGGCTATTTTCCAAGTTGAGCATAAGACAAGGGGACTTGTTACACATGGTAGATTTTCCTCCTTTTTACAAGGAGGGGCAATTTTTGTGACTTCCTGTTTGCTTTCCTGCGATTAAATCCCTAAATGAAAAGTTTATACTAAAAGGAAAGAATTTGTTCCCATGGGGAGCAAAATTGTTTTAATGTAGATTCTTTTTCAGAAGGGGACAAAAACAATATTGAGTTTCCCCTGTAAGTGTATTCATTGCCCTTAAAATGGAAATGTAGGCTTGCAAGGTGACAACTGATAACAAACTGAACTCATCATTACAAACGTGGTTAATGGAACTGGATAACCTAGGTAATGTCCGCTATCTTTTGCAAGATATCGGAAAACCCACCCCTCCAAACAATTCTTGCTGTTGTCTGTTCCAAGGTTAAGCATTTACAGAGCTGTGTTCCATGTTCAATTTGGCCATTATTATTTACCTAACCTTTCACCTATATGACCTTTGTACCTTCGCTCTCTGATTACATTGAGTGTTTGAATTTGGATGCCAAACTTGTTCAGCATACTGCATTTTCGGACGTACATAGTATGGGCAAATGTCATAGTTACTTTAAGTGTCAGAGCTAAATTGCAAGAGAGAAACCAAGCGTACGTTACCGTTTGTGACATCTTTTATATGAGTTCACATTAATCTGAGTATTGAGTAGTTACATTACGAAAACACGCCTATTCAAATATATAGAAAATTTCACCTAAAAAAACTAAACAGTTTCAGATAAAAAACTATAATTCATATTTTTCATATTTCTGCTCAAAACATAGATTGTGGGTACTCGTTAGAACCGCCTCGACGAGGCGGTTCTAACGATTACCCACAATCTATGTTCTAACGATTACCCACAATCTATGTTTTGAGCAGAAATATGAAAAATAATGTATACCCCTGTAAACCCATGTTCTACTTTATAAAGGTAGGGTTTAAGGGGGTCAAAATTATATATTAGGCATGTTTTCGTGATGTAATTAATTTGTTTATATGGAACTTGTCGTGTCATTCTCATAGCATGGCATTTGGCAAAATTACACGAGTGTGTTTTAGGTTAAGAGCCAGTACTACAAGCGAATCCATACAGTCCTATCAGGGATTTAGCTGTTATGTCTTTATATTGTATAGAGCCGAATCATTACAAAAACCCGCCTATTCAAATATATTGAAAATTTTACAACCAAAAAAGGAAGATTTTTTCAGATGAAAAATTCTGATATTTTTCATATTCCTGCTCAAAACAAAGATTGTGGGTACTCGTTAGAACCGCCTATGTGAGGCGGTTCTAACGAGTACCCACAATCTATATTTTTAGCAAAATAAGAAAACTAATGTATAACACCTGTAAACCCCCAGTTTTACTGTATAAAAGTGGGGTTTAAGGGGGTCAAAATTATATAGGAGTGTTTTCGTGATGTGATTTTGTATGCGGACAGCGATGACCCTGATCGTACTGTCATTGTGCGTCTCGGCCTTTCTTGTCCGCATATGCCCCAAAGACACATTTTCTGTGGCTCTTTTGACAGTTATTTGCCATTCAGGATCCTAGAGTATTGAACTTCATTCCATCAGTTCCCTGGCGCTCGGACATCAGCACAGATGTCAAACAATGTCGAGGCAAAGTTTGATGCCTGCTGATTTTGTATTATAAAAGGATAGTGAAACAATGTTTTATAGCAATGTATTATTTTGTTTCATTGCCGTCTGCTACTGCTGCATGTTAAACTTGGCGTTTTATTATGAAGTTCTCGAATTTCGATTATCACAGTCTCACAAAAACATATTTGCTTTTATTATTTCTATGCATTGTTGACACATTTTCATTACTTGTTAAAATCCTGGTCAAAAATAGTCTCATCTATGAATTTCTACAGTATAGTAGATTGTTACAAAGTTTTTTAATAATAATAATAATAATAATAATAATAATTAGACTTTTCTCTAGTAAAAAATACTGGTGTCATAAGAAAAATTTAGAAAATGCCAAAAAAGGTTGAACAAAACGTTATACAGTCCCTAAATCCAAGCATCATGACAAACAAGTTGTTTTTCTGTCGTCGTCTATGTCGAATATAACTTATGTCCAGTAATAGCCGAACTGCTTCCTTAATTCGCTGTAATTGATCACTTAGCTGCACTGCTGTAAGTGGGATATGTCTGGAGATTAAATCTAAGATAATGACCGCAAAGTGACTGTTAATGTAGTCCTCTCTGATACCGACATTTGTGGTTAGCCCTTGTCCTGCTGAATATATTAAGATGCCACACCTAATTTTCAGCCAATCAGATTACTTGATCCAGGTTGTCAATACAAATTCACATACTTAATGACAAACAGTGCAGATCCAGATCAGTTGGCTTCTTCAGAAGCCAACTGATCTGGATCTACACTGTTTGCAAAGACAGGGTATATCCGGGTTCAGCAGGACAAGGGTTAGATACTGCTACACTCTAATCGATAATTCAGCAAACTAGTAATGCATACAATGAAAAGAGGTGAACGCTATTATTTATTTATTCAGTATCATTTAGACTTTCATAGAGCTTTCCTCTCCCCTGCGACTACTTAATCGAGATTTGTTTTCATTTTATTGCAGCCGTTGTTTTAACAACAGTTTATAATGTTCACAATGTTCAAAAATCATCATTATTCTTATACGATTTGTCCACTGAGTTGCCCAATGTCTAGTTTAACATTAAAATGCAAACCACCGTAACTGTGATTCTTGACTAACATCCATGTCACCAATCCAACCAACAGCTAATTAATATAACGTGTCGCCAATGTGTTTAGTTGAGATTTATCCTTGCAACTTTTCGGAGCAATTCAGAAAATTAATTAACCGATATAAAAGAATCGGTTATAGCCTGGATATTATGCGGCAGGCTGCGTGCCTAGTTATCAACCCAATAATTGTTGATGGCTATGTTTCACTCTTTAATTGCACGACGGCGGTTCGGGCCGCAGACTCAATGACGGCCTCTTCGTAAAACTTTAACCAGTGGGTTGGGGCTTGACGATTTGTCTTTGACGGCCTGCCGTGGTTCAACTATTGGTTTTCATTTACTCTGTCACACAGTAGAATTAGTCGTGAGTAATCGTCTTTGTTTATCATAGTGATGGATTTGATTTTTATATTTTCGCTTTCATGCATTGACTGAGTTGGGAGCTTTTATGCGAACAAAATTTTTTATGTTTTTTTTTTTTTTTTCTGAATTAAGCGTTACATCGGGACCCAGGCCCCCCAGTCACCCCCTCTCCCCCCACCGGTGGTTTATTGTACTGATCGTTCTAAGGCGGTGGTCCCGGTGTTAGTCTTACTCTTTGTTGCTTTGTGGTTTATTCTATGAGGCGATTTGTTTTATGTTTTGCCTTGTGATATTTTGTTCTTGTGTTTTTCAGTCCTTTTAGCATTGCGATTACATCGCTTGGGGAAGAGAGAGCTAGTCTTAGTGCTTTTCGTACGTTTGTTCGATTTGCGCGTTTTTGGTTTTGCCTGTTTCCTCTTCCTCTTGGTGTCTGAGAAGGGCTGCGGTTTGCGATTGTGGCAGTCCCTTGAGATTTATCTTACCTTTTGTTTTAGAAAAAAATCATTAGTATTGTCAAACTCTGTACTATATTCTGCTGGTGGTTATATTTTGCTCTTGGTGTCCCTTTGTAGCCGAATCCTCATCTTTTTTCATCATAGTGTTCAGTTGTATGTATCAATATGTTTGTCCACTGATTAGTAAAGAAAGCCATGCTTTGACTGAACTAATATGTATAGCTGGAACTGTATTAGGTTTAAGGTCGTGGGTTAAGAGTCATAAAACTATAGTAACCCTCGTCACAAAGACATTTCTTCCCAAAGATATTTCCGTTCAAATGAATTTGCTATTGTAAAGAATGCTTAATGAGCAGAATGATACGTAAGCAATGCATTGTTTTAGTCGTATTTCCTTAAAAAAAACATATGTTTTGGATATTTATTAGAATCGCCTCTGCGAGGCGATTCTAACATATATCCAAAAGATATCTTTATTGAAGTATTAAATACAATGTTTTGCGCAATTTCTAGTTTACACTCACCTCTTGAGCGAAAGTTTCGTGCCAATCAAATTATCTTTATAACAAATTTTATCGTTGTATCGGGTGTCGGTTTAAAGAAGGTTGCCTATTTATTTAAGCCCCAGTCCAATAGGTTTTGTATTGACCGTTCCTAGGGGTATTATTCCTACTGGAGAATCTCGTTGTTAGTCTGTTTAAATGGAAAGGCATTTCATTTCAAATTGTTATTCAACCTTCTCATTTACCTTGGGAGGGCTTTGTCTTTTATTGTGACATTTTCTGTTTGTCTTGTATTCATTGTCTGTGTCAATTAATTCCTTTGAGAGTTGGGCGAGGTAGAAAATGTTAACATTCTTTTGTCTTTGGTGCGTTATTAAAAAAAAAGTTGTAACCTCTCATTATTCATTACACACCTTGTTTGAAACAAGTTTGGCAGCTGCGTAGGAGGTAAATGAATAGGTCATAGTGACAGATTAAGGGAGTTGGAACACCATCAAGGGAGGTAACTATGTCATAGTTGTTTAAGTGTTCCTACTGGAAAAAGCATCAGCTCTAAAAGGTAGCAAATGTTTTTCCTTAAATTTAGTCAGATTTGCAGTAGTAAAGCAAAAACGAAGGCCAAAAAACCGTCCTAGCACACAACGTTACAACTACGTTCAATCAACGTTGATTCAATGTCTTGACGTTGAATAAATGTTGAATCGACGTTGTTTCAACTTATATGCCTGTTGGGATATTTCTTGTACAGATATTGTCGAGAAGTCATTTTAAATATTTCATGTCTTTCTGTAGCACTGTCCACCTATATGTCCTCTGCGGTATACATTATTGCTTCTTGGTTTTCACAAAGCCTGCATTGTTGTTTCCAGTTTCCACAAAGGTAAATTTTTAAATGTCAGAACAATATTACAATAATCACTATAGAAGACAAATTGTAGGGTGCGTGATTCAACCGTTTGAAGGAGCTGTTCAGGTGGAGATGATAGCTTGTGCAATCAGTGACTTATAAATTGCTGCTGTAATGTCATGGAGCAGCTAATTTGTGTCCTTGACTGATTACCCCAGTATTGTTATTTGTCACGGAGTAGCATAATATGTAACCTCGACTGCAGATTAATGATGCAATCATGAGAATCAACAAAACAAATGCTAAAACGTGCTTTCTAAAGATCGCTTGCAGAATTTTTTGTGGCAGTATGAACTCATGGTGCTTCTGTTCTTGAGATTCCTATTTAGAATTTGAATCACATTGGTGGATCCATGTTCCCCGATGTATGGTGGTTACAGTGTTTTTGATTGTATGTGGCTTGAGACACTGTACCGTGGCGATCTGCCACTTGAATATAAATAATTGGGTCGACACGGCAGTCAAGCCGGTGCGGTGCTTTTTCTTTGATGTTGATAGTTATCTTAAATCTTCTTATCGAGTTGTATATTTAATAAACATGGAACATGCCAGACACATGAAAGTGTGTGTGTGTGTGTGTGTGTGTGTGTGTGTGTGTGTGTGTGTGTGTGTGTGTGTGTGTGTCGATAAAAAGAGCTATCGATGTAGACTTCCTGTGTTTATCGACGACTTCCATGATGAGACACAAGAAGCGATTAACCCATTTAGCATTCTACATAAATCTATAGCGGGCCGTTATCTGCCCGTCAGGGTAGCTGACGGGCCGATAACGGCCCGCTATAGATTTATGTAGAATGCTAGCTGGGAAAATATCGAAATTCTTCTTTGTTTACAAACTAAATTGTGTACTGTCACTTGCAGAAGCAGGTTTCAGATTTGTAAAGTCACCTGAGACGATTTTGTCCTGTTACTTAAATTGGTTTAAACACTATTTCGCAGTTATGAGAGGAATGCAGTGAGTTTACAGCAAAATCTTCTTTGCATTGACATAGTCTAATGACCCACATGACTGACGCAGAGAAAATGAAACCGATATAGAAAGTTTTATTGCATTTCTGTTGTGCCCTCTAGCTGAAAAGGGGTCACGTTCCGTTGGAAGGACCTCATTCGCTGTTAGCAAAGAAAAAGCTAAGCCAGCGTACCAAATGCATATTGAATATACTACTAATGATTGTCGGTTTTAATATACAGATTAGAAGTACTGTATTTTTTTCTCTGGTAAATAATAATAGATTATCAGCTTGGGATTAGGCTAAACTGATTTATCAGCGTGAGAGCTTATGATCACATATTCAAATTCACACTTTGAAAATGACTTCCGTACAATAATATCAGGATTGTACATGACAATGAGTTTTGTTCTGATTGTATTCGTTCCGGATCATACTTTTCATTAAAGCACACAGTGTCGTGCAGATTCTTCCTAATGACCTCACATCATACACAACTATCATCACGTTTCTAAATCAAAAGACCAGTGAATCCTGATTTCCTGAGAAGTTTTAGAAAGAAATCAAGCTGCAGTCACGGAAAAAGACAGTAATTCAAGATGAAAATCTACTTTTGTGCAATAAATTGTACATCAAAACACAGCTTTTTTCATTTTATCTATACTTATGGGTTAAATACACAAGATAATAGCACCGAATGTGCGCACAGATTATTGCAGCTAAGGTTGCAGTCTTGTACTCGTCAGTCCAAAAAGATATATACTATGTAATGCTTATGTTCTTTCTGAATTCAGCAGGAATTTTCGCCTCATTGCATTCAGATCCCAAGTCACGTACGAGTACATTCCTATTGCCTTTGCTTGGTGCAGCGGGATTACTTATTTCGGCCGACGTTGTTTTAGGCTTTCGATCGGATCTCTCAAAACTTCACTTACCGTGCCACCCAGATTGTATATATCTAAGTGTCAAATCCTCACTGTACAGATAATCAAATCACACCTACGAAAACACGCCTATTCAAATGTATTGAATTTTTTTCAACCAAAAAAGAAAATGTTCAGATAAAAATTATAATATTTTTCATATTTCTGGCCAAAACATAGATTGTGGGTACTCGTTAGAAACGCCTCAGCGAGGCAAAACTATATTGAAATGTTTACAACCAAAAAAAGAAAAAAATTCAGATAAAAGATTCTGATACTTTTCATATTTCTTCTCAAAACTTAGATTGTGGGTACTCGTTAGAACCGCCTCATCTATGTTTTTAGCAAACTAAGAAAAATAATGTATACCCCTGTAAACTCCAGTCTTACTACATAAAAGTGGGGTCAAAACTGTATAGGTGTTTTTCGTGATAATAAAATCCCAAACACTGTACACTGCCGGTCCAACACTGTAGTGGTGTTAAGCGCCGTTTGGTGGCCGTCAAAATCCTCGTACTTCACCAAAGTGCAGTGTTTCGTTTTTAGTTTCCTTGCGATCACTGGGCCCTTTTAGATAGCTTGCAAACTGAAATCGGCTTAAGGCGTTGCTAGGAGCATATGTAATCTGTTAACTGCGTTTTTGTCATATAAAGACCTAAAATGTTCATTGTTTCTAAAGGTAACGTTTATGGATTTTGTTTGTAACTATATGGACACGAAACTTGTGAAAATCCTCATTTTACAATTTAAATCTAAGATCTAACTACTTAATCCTTTCCAATGATGTCAAAGTCGTGCATTGACAGTCCAAGCACCCTTTATCTCCTGCTCAGCATGCTCGTAGAGATTGTGAAGCGTTCATAGCTTAGATTTCTTCTGACATATCTAAATTGTAATGTAACTTTGTTGAAGTGTTGCCTTGATAAACTTTGTATCTGTTTCATCTAAACTGATATGGTGTTACTGAAATTCAAATGCACCCTTTCTCTGCTGTCCAGCCTGTACGATGAGGGGCTTATCTTCTAGACTCCTTCTGATATAATAAAAATGCTGGTGCAATTTGGTTGGAGAGTTGCCTTAAAATAATAATGTTTTTTTTTTTTTGTCTCATTTTTACTGTTATGGCGGTCCTGCATTATAAAGTTCTCCCCATTTTTATCAGTAATACATTCAGCTTGTCCTATTTTGCTTGCACAAAACCGCAATGAAATAAAGTAGAGGGTTCAGTGGAAATCTGAAAACAAAAATCTAAAAGGTTGCCTTTGGAAACAAAGAACACGTTATAGACGAAAAATGGGACTCTCGGTTTTATTGAGACTCTTCATAAACAGAAATGAAGTTTGCAACACTGTTTACGTCCTCTTGCTACACATGAGCAGAACCCCAGTTTCAAAGGTACAACAATAGGCCTAAATGATCTCAAAGGAAATGAAAATATAATCTGCACTCTGGTGAAGTACGGGGAGACGTTCTACGGCCACCTTACGGCAGTAACACCAGCTGCAGTGAGGCAAAACAAAAATCTACAAGGAAAATATGATCTGCACTATGATGAAACCTGAGAAAAAAAAACACAAATTGGTCAAAATCAGTTAAAATTTACTCTTTTCTGAGGTGAATGCTTAGACTCTGAATGCAAAACTTAGATTGCATGCCATCACGAAAACATGCCTATATAATTTTGACCCCCTTAAACCCCATTTTTATATAGTTGAACTGGGGTTTATAGGGGTATACATTATTTTTCTATTTCTGCTCACAAACATAGATTGTGGGTACTTGTTAGAACCGCCTCGCCGAGGCGGTTCTTACGAGGACCCACAATCTATGTTTTGAGCAGAAATATGAAAAATATCAAAGTTTTTTATCTGAAAATTTTCAGTTTTTGGAGGAGAAATTTTCTATATATTTGAATAGGCGTGTTTTCGTAATGTAAAGGAATTGTGCAAACACAGCATTTTCCCCGATTTATTATCGACATTACCTGCCGTAATTCAGTTTCTACAAGAGTATTGTTCTCCTTAATGCAAGCTTCATGATTGCATGTCGTCACGTAAGTGATCTGAGGGTATCAATTATATGAAACAATATGTTTCAGCAGCATCTATCTATTTACGTTTGCAGCTGACAACAGATTTGAATCGAGATTTCTATACCGATCAATATACTATGATTAAAACATCGTCGGACGTGAGGATCAGGTGCTGCGCCTATTTAATAGGCACGGATACAATAGGTACATTTCCTCCATTTTGTGACTTCCTGTTTGCTTTCCTGCACACACAGTCCCTTCTGAAAAAGGTCTCCTCATCACGAAAACATGTTTATGTAATGTTGACCCCCTTAAACCCCACTTTTATATAGTAAAACTGGGGTTTACAGGGGTATTCATTATTTTTCTTATTTCTACTCAAAAACATATATTGTGGGTACTCGTTAGAACCGTCTAGCTAGGCGCTTCTAACGAGTACCCACAATCTATGTTTTGAGCAAAAATATGAAAAAATATCAGATTTTTTTATCTGAAAATTTTAATGTTTTGGTGGTAAAATTTTCAATATATTTGAATAGGCCTGTTTTCGTAATGTCTAAAAGGAAAGAATTTGCCCAACTAGAGGCAAAATTATTTCCTTTTGGAGTAAACTCTTTTGCAGAAGAAGGAACAACAATTTTAAAAAAGCTGTTTTCCCAGATATCATAAGTGCATTTGTTCGTGTTTCTTCCTAGACCGCTCTGGATGGCTTGCATTGATTACGGTGTTTCCTGTGTATCTTCTATTCCGCTTGTAGTCAAATCACGTGACACATGGTAAACAAGGCGGCTTGAACGTGCGTCTTTGTTTGTTGCTACAGTATAGAAGGTCCAATGATTGTATAAATGAACCGCAAAGTAGAAATATGAGCCCAAACATACTTAGTTTATTCTGCGCGTATGTACTTATTTGTCAAAATCATTGCTGTCCGTTTGAAGAAGCGTATGATAAATGAGTTTTTATGGAGCACCCTCTTTGACTGCTTAGTAGCGCAGGCAGATCTGAGTATTCGCTTACCCCACAATATGTACATTTATTGACTAATGGCTCAGATCATAGACAACGAACGATATTGTTTGTTGGCAATGTATTTCAATGGAAATATGTTTGGTACAGACACTCTTTATAAATACCGACACTCGAAACAACGACAAAAATCGTTATAATGAAAATCTGACTGTCACGAAACCTTCTTTTAAGCTGTAAAAATTAGTCACAAATTATGCAAGAATATTGTATTTAATACTTTAAAGAAACATATGTTTTGGATATTTGTTAAAATCGCCTCAGTGAGGCAGTTCTAACAAATATCCAAAACATATGTTCTATGAGGAAAAAAGAACAAAACAATACATTTCTTACATATCAATATGCTCATTAAATATTCTGTACCACATAAAATTCATTTTAACGGCAACGTCTTTTTGAACAAATGATGTCGTTGTAACAAGGGTCCACTGTATTAATTGATTGTGTTGGGGTTTAACGACACGTCAACCCTTGAGGGTCATTTTGTGTCGTCTCCCAGAGAAAGGGAGAAAAGAGATAGAAGAGAGAGTAGAGGAGATGAAAGAGAGGGACAGGGAAGAAAGAGGAACAGGAATGAAAGTGAAGAAACAGAAGAAATAAAAACATTCCCCCTCAACCCTTACCCACTACAAGGATAGCAGGCCTTGCCCAACTGTAAGCCAATATCAGTTGGACGCCCCGGTGATGTAAGATACACAGCACCTTCGCACCACCCAACCACCCCATCCACTGTATTAAAGTGTAAATTGAAAACAAAGCATTAAATGAAATAAAAACATTTAAGGAAAATGGATACACTTTCATGGGCGGCACCACTGTCAAAACTGGTTGACTTCCCATCTGTAACGGGCTCAAGAAGAAAGACTCTGCTCCCCTTTTGGCAAATTCTTTGAGCAAATTCTCTCGTCTTAGAGTTGACTTTTTCCAGAAGAGATTTTAGTGTGCCGAAAAACAATCCGAAAGTCACAAAAATTGTATACCTTGTAAAAATGGCGGAAAATCTACAAAGAACATCCAATTCTCTTGAGGTGGTAATTGCCTCTTGTGGTGACAATGCATATGTTCAATTCTCTCAAATATTAATTGGAATTGAGATATCATATATCCAAATAAATACTTTGAAATACGGAGACCTATTATATTGTACAGTGGAACACACGTGATAAATTGTAAAACCAATTTATGGTCTGTGGCATTTGGTGGCCCTGTGTGGAAACGCGCCAAGTTCCCCGAAAGTTGAATAGACTAATAATAACATCTAAATCGAAATTCAAATCAAAATCAAGATCAGCAAGTCTAAGAATAAACTCTCACGTGTAAGAGGGGACTGATGAAGACTACTGAAAATCAGACTGTATATAACATGCATATTCATTATTATAAAACGGAAGCCACCTGCTTGTCAGACATGTGCTTTTCGATATAATAGGATACATATTTCGTGCAAGTGAGACTTACAATAGACTTTGGGTCGATTGTTTACAATCCAACCATAGTATACAAAAGCCAAAACTTCCTTAATGCAGTTGTCCACGTGAATGTCACAGACCAATGTAATCAAACCGCGCGTCAGACGAAATCAATGAAACGGTTATTTATAGCCGCGCTTCTCTTGTCGCTTGGACATCAGAGTGCTGTTGATAAAGGGTTATCTAAGAAACCTGGACTGGGAAATTTAGGACATTGGCAAACAGTGCAGACCAAGATCAGACGCCGCAGAACGCGGCGTCTGGTCAAGGTATGCACTGTTTGCTTAAATAACATAAAGTTAAGGGCTAAATAAAACAATCACAATACCCCGTTCTGAACCATTTTCTCAGCCTATACTTAGACGCAATCGACCCAACAGTGCTGTCAATGCTTGATTCATTACCCAAATGTTCCGATAGCTTAACTTCCTAACTATACTTACCTTAAAATTTGAATAACTACATTTGAGCCGCAACGTTTGAAATCGTATCCCCGGACACATGCGCTCAGCGAAGAGTCAGATCAGCCTGCTCATTCGCGCGGTCTGATCAGAATCTGCAATAAGCGTGGTTTGGATAATCAAGAATGTAAAGTTTCTTCATGCGGACAACGAATGCTGTGATAAGACTGTATTGTTGCGCAGGCTGATTTGAGTCCTCGTTGGGTGCACATGTCAGAAGGTACGTTTTCACAGGTTGCGACACAGTTCTTATCTGATTGTCTCAATACTGCTAGATAAAGACGCTGCATTCTAATCTAGGCTTACATTGTTTAGCCAGGCCTGTCAGAAATCTTAGGATAAACATGGTATATTTAAACTGACCGCTGTAACATCATTTTTATCTATCTGTTTATTTTATCTATTTATTTATTTGTTTATTTACTTATTTGCATTCTTAAGCAAACTGTCTAAAGAAATCAAGAGAACTGATTTTGTTTCTGTCTGACCCAGGAATTACATTGTTAATACCCAGATCGTACGTCATAAAACACTCCGTTTGATCAGGGTCTACAGAACTAGAAGGTCTAGACCTAATAGTTGTTATAGAAAGAAAGCATTTACACTGATTAACAGATGTAATGACAAATCAAATTAAACCGAGGAATGCTGTGGCTGTATGTTTTGATAGCTAAGTAGTTAGAACTGTGACACGGTGTATTAAAGTTTCTTTTGAGATACACGTTCATTTTATGGTCTGTGGCATGTGGTGGCCCTGTGTGGAAACGCGCTAAATTCCTCGATAATGCTCTGTTGAAGCCTGTAAACCATTATCTTGCTCGTAACCAGCAACATCACAAGCCAGAACAAATTGCGCCATTTTTGTTTTGTTTTAGAACTAGAAAAATACACAGGAAAGGACACAGTCACAAATCACAGTCTATCCAGACACCGAAAACAGAATTAATGAACGATAGAAAGGCAATCACAAAAACGCAAAAGTACAGGACAGTCATGACATAAAAGACTACACAGGACCCTCAAACGAAGAACCGCCCGGCACCGTCAATAACAGGAAAACGTTAGGCTCTATGCTGCCACAACCACTTCCTAAATTCTAAGGCAGCAACTCATTATCATGTAAAATTAACTTACCTGCCAAAAAAGTGAGCCAGTTGACAGAAAACTGTTTGAAATATGAACTTCCTTGTACTAAATGTTGTCATCAGTAAGCGAACAGAGAAAACATAAACAATCATTTAGACCGCAACATGAGAAACGAACCTTATGGCATTTGCTAATAGCAAGGATCAGACTGTCATATTTGATCTATGCTACACGATTACAATAAAGCTAGATACGAGGGCGAGTCAATAAAACAACAGCCAAACTTATTTCTGGGTGAGATCAATCTCTTCTTTTTCGATGTAATTGCCCTCTAGAATAATGCACTTGGACAAATGGTGTTCCTGTGTCATCAGCCCAGAACTGAAGAAGCCAGGGTCCTTATCTCTGACCCACTCCTCAACTGCCGCCACGACTTCTTCGTTGGATCGGAAATGACGTCCACGGATATCCTTTTTCAAGTTTGGGAATAGGAAATAGTCACTAGGAACTAAGTCCGGAGAATAGGCGGGGTGCGGTATTAGCTCGTACCCATTCCGCTCAACAGCATCCATTGCAATTTTGCAAGTGTGGACTCTCGCATTGTCCTGTTGGAGCAGAATCCCTTTGGAGAGTTTACCTCGACGTTTTTCACGGATCACAATTCTCAATTAGTCGAGCAAATTTGCATATTACACACCTTTTATTGTACTTTTCTTTGCTAGAAAGTCCAACATAATAACGCCTTGTGCATCCCAAAATACAGTTGCCATCACCTTGCCAGCAGAGGGTTGCGTTTTGAACTTCTTTGGCCTCGGAGACCCCGGCCCTACACTCTGGCGACTTTGAGCTTTATTCTTTGGCTCATAATAATGGACCCAGGTCTCATCTATAGTCACCAGACATGAAAGGAAATCATCTTTCTTTAACCTAACCGCTTCAACAATGCGCTGTATACTGATGCTCTAGTTGCCATTTGCTCGTCGCTAAGGGATTTTGGGACCAAACGGGCTGTTAGCTTGTGCATACCCAAGCGATCATGTAAAGTTGTTGAAATGCTACCATGTGAAGTGTGTAATGCATTCGCTATTTCTTCCACCTTAATTCGCCTATCAGAGTATACCAGATCCCGTACTTTGTTACACATTTCTTCATCGGTGGCATCTGATGGGCGTCCTGGTTTCTTCTTCTAAAGACGTTCTACTGCGTTTGAATTCCCCAACCCAGAATTTAACTTGTGCATACGATGGTGCAGAAGACCCATAAACATTGGTCAACCCGCAATGTTTTTCCTGACCTGTTTTCCCTTTCAAATACAAGTACCGAATTACAGCACGGTACTCAACTTTTGACGAAAAGCTGACTTCTGCATCGCTAACCATGTTTGATATTCAATATCTTATTAGTGAATGACACGATTAGAGTGCAATTTTGCCCTCATGCCTAAAACATGTATTGAAACAAGGCATGAAAATCTTGGGTGTCTCGGTCAATTGGAAATGGGATAGGCTGGTTACTTATTGACTTGCCCTTGTACTTTCGAAGGCCTTGATAAGACATCATGTTGATAAGAGGCTTGGTTTGAATCTGGGTATTGCGTAAATGCTGAACGACACCTTTTCTTTTGGCAAGGCTCGTTTACTTTGCTTCTTACAGCCACTGTCAGTTTTAAGGGGAACCGATACATCGCAAGGGAGGCAACCCTGTCAAAATCGATATAATTTTCCTTCTGATAAGGGGTCTGTTTTAAAAGGAAATAACTTCCTCTCTTTGGGAGCCTAAAGGGGAACGCAATGTAAATTGTAAGTATATTTTAGAGTAAAGTGCTTAACGAGCCTTTTATTTAGATGCAAGAGTTTTCAAAATCCGCTTAGAAATAAGGAAGTTATGGTTGTTATATATGTGGACTATATTAAAAATGGCTGTCATGGATGCCGCCATATTGTAGGCTTTGTGACGTCACACAGCCCAAATTAAATATGCAAAACCAAATTATAAAGGGTTTTAAGAATTATTTTGCTACAGATTTTTTATAATCTTTTAATTCTAGTGACAAGCAATCATTTCCCCAAAATAAACCAACTTCATGAGAATAACTAACCTTTATGAAAGGAATTTTATTTTGAATGAAACCTCATTGACTATTCAAAATGGCGGCGCCCATTCCACCACTGTTAAAATATTCAATTGTCTATAACTTACTTATTTTTCCACCGATTTTGATCAAATTTGTGTCAAAATTCATTGTTTGCAAAGTTCTTTATTTTATAGCACAAAAGCTTTTTAAGGTTGCGTTCCCCTTTAATCAGTAAAGGCGTTAGAATCGTATTATATATAGAAAAACTTATGTAGAAAACCCAGATGCTCTGAAATTTCTAGATTTAAATTAATGTAAAACATCATCAGACTTTTTATTGTCCAAAAGAGGTTTCAAGCACATCACAAAAACATGCCTCTATAATTTTGACCCCCTTAAACCACAACTTTATATAGTAAAACTGGGGTTTACAGGGGTATACATTATTTTTCTTATTTCTGTTCATAAACATAGATTGTGGGTACTTGTTAGAACCGTCTCGCCGAGGCGGTTCTAACGAGTACCCACAATCTATGTTTTGAGCAGAAATATGAAAAATATCGGAGTTTTTTATCTGAAAATTTTCAGTTTTTGGAGGTGAAATTTTCTATATATTTGAATAGGCGTGTTGATATACTGTCTTACCGAATTTCGATACGTGTTTAATTGCGGTAAGACAAGAAGTTAATACTTTTATGTTTTCAGTCGTAGTGAACTAGAGATTGTGATAAACCACGCTTTATAGTAGCGTTTGTGCAAACTTGACAGCCCAGATACGATGATCGTGAAAAGTAGACTTCTCATCTTGGAAGATCTATATACTATGTTTTAATAATGCCAAGTTTTGGCAAAGTACTAATATACTGCAAACATTGCACAATGACAATATTGTCTGCGGCCATGAAGGCTGGAACCAAAACATATTTCCTATATTGTATTATTGAAGTTGGTATTATTGAAGCTTTTAACTCAACCTCGAGGTATTTGGACGGCCTTTTAACTATCGACAATCCTTACTTCAAAGGAATGGTCACTCAATTTGTATTCTCCTGAACTGTAGTTGAACTAAGCTAATTCTACTGATACAGAAGCCCCATTTTTAGATTTGCATTTCTCAATTTCAAACGGTGTCTTTTCATTCAAAATTTATGACAAACGCAATGATTGATTTTGATATTGTTAGCTATCCGTGTTTGGATGGCGACGTTCCTCGTGCCCTTGCTTATCGTGTTTACATTTCTCAACTTATTCGAGTTGCTAGAGTGTCTAGTCATTTGGTCAGTTTCAATGCTCATAACAAAACTTTGACTGCCAAAGTTCTCCAACAGAAAAGTTTTATCGTCGACACTACGAATTGGTTTCTAAATGCGACATTTCTGCTGCAAGGCCTATCGGAAGCTGAATTTTTTCTAGCGACCTTTTGTAAAAGTTTAGAAAAGTTGTACGTCAACCTGAATTTTCTGATCGTTTCAGTAAAATTGTCGTATGTTATAAACGAAATGGGCATAATATTGATGTCATAAAATAGCCCCTTTGATGTTAAGAACTTGATGTGGATCTAATTGTATACGTTCCTGAGTTTACTTTGGGGAATTTGTTTTGGATGCCAAAAAGACAAAAAAAAAAAAAAAAAAAAAAAAAAAAAAAAAAAAAAAAAACAACGAAAAAAAAAACAACAAAAAAACAAAAAAAACGTTTACGTGGTAAAAGGTTTGGATTATTAGAATAAAACGAAACACATTAAATTTCAGTTATTTTGAGAGCATTAAATTTCCACATGTTACGGGCTTAAGACTTAAGCCGTATCAAGGAAGTCTTAAATCATATACAAAACACGGCTACGCTAAGCCTGCTCTTCTTTACAGATAAATCGGTGTCCTTGCTTTTTGTAAATATATGCTACAGCATTCATTGTTTCCTTAGGAATACAGCGTTGGCCATGACAGATTGACCTATTCATTACGAAAACATGTCTATTCAAATATACAGAAAATTTCACCTCAAAAAACTGAACATTTTCAGAAAAAAAAAAACTCTGATATTTTTCATATTTCTGCTCAAAACATAGATTGTGGGTACTCGTTAGAACCGCCTCGGTGAGGCGGTTCTAACGAGTACCCACAATCTAATTTTTTGAGCAGAAATAAGAAAAATAATGTATACCCCTGTAAACCCCAGTTTTCCTATATTAAAGTGGGGTTTAAGGGGGTCAAAATTATATAGGCATGTTTTCGTTATGCTAGTCTTGTCTTCAATTATAGCTATGCATGCATTAAATCTGTTTTGTTTGAGTGTGTTCCTATTTACCGCGGCAAATTGGATCGTTAATGCTTATTTTCCGTGTTAAAACAAAAAGCCGTTGAAATGTTAAATCATTTCACGAAAAAGGAAATGAATTCCTAATATAGGTTCGGATTTTGTCCAAACAAGGCGTAAACCAATACTCTCTTAGCCACCTAGAATATTCGGATGTCGTAGTCGGCTAATCCTTATATCTTTTATTTTGATTTATGCGAATAAAGCACGCATTTTGTGGTATACTTTCGTCTTTTGTCAGACAAGGTACTATCTATAGACAATTAACTTGATATTTGATGTGGACTGGGTGCACTTGATTGCTTATTCGCCTAACTTTATGAGGGAAACAATCTTTAACGATTTCCTGATTTACTTTCCTGTTTAACAAAAAAAGGTCTACTCTTAAAGGAAGTAACTTTTCTGCTAAGAGAGCACCTTCTTTTCTTTAACTTAGACACCATTTCAGAAGTAAGGCAAAACAGTTTTGACAAAGTTATCCCCTCTGAAACCGTACTGATTCCCATAAAAACTATTTGCAGCGAGAGGGTGTATATATTGATTTATTTAAGAAATAAAGTTCATTGAAGGATGAACAACATTGGGTCAAGAGCAAAGTAAGGAAACCCGGAAGGGGTTTATGTAAACTTTTCTCGCGACCCAATGTTGTTCATATTTTAATGAATGTTAAATAAAATGCCTTTATTACTTTTAAATACAATTGTTTTCCATCCAGTAGTTGACGAACAATCTGGTTCGAGGGCTAACATTGAAACAAGAAACCACTTGCACGCAAGCTGAATAGCGTCGTGAACGTCGTAACGTCGCCATCGTCCAGTAGTATTAGAGAGAACTTTTGTTTATTTTGACGTCACTTTAATATAATGTGACGTCGCGTGCGTCAATGTATTCATTGCAGTGTGAACAACATTACGTTCTAATAGTTAACTATAGTATTTTTTGTAAATGTACTGAGAATGAAAATATTATAGTTTAAAGAGTTTGAATAAATATTCTAATATACCTATAGTTAGTTCTAGAGGCCAAAACGAGTTGCTTAATATTGATAATGTATATTTGAACACATGGCTTGTTAGATCTTTCCCAACAAACTTCAGTTAAATAAAGCTAAATCCTCTGATACCGAGGTACTTCCTTACATTTGGACTGATCGATATTAAATCGTATAATTCGTTCAAAACGTGGAACATTTTATTTTCCCTTTTCTAGCTGGTGATATTAACTGATCTACCTCGTAGGGGGTATAAATATCTCAAGTCATTTGTTTTGCAAATGCGTGTGCTCATGTTAATAATTTTAACAAAGGAATAAATCCATCACGAAAACATGCCTATATAATTTTGATCCCCTTAAACCCCACTTTTATCTAGTAAATCTGGGGTTTACAGGGGTATATATTATTTTTTCTTACTTGTGCTTAAAAAAATAGACCATGGGTACTCGTTAGAACCGCCTCGCCGAGGCGGTTCTAACGAGTACCCACAATCTACAATGTATGTTTTGAGCATAAATATGTAAAATGTCAGAGTTTTTTTTATCTGAAAGTTTTCAGTTTTTGGAAGTGAAATTATCTATATATTTGAATAGGCGTGTTTTTGTAACGACTGACTGCTAAACATCTTTCACAGGGATGTCGGTATCATAAATTCTATATAGCTTGAATTAGTGCTTTATCGTCGACACGCCGAACTGATTGATAAATATAAAGACAGCTTGATAATACGTCTGCAGCAAGGAATATCGGAAACAGTGTTTTATGGTTCCTAGTTTATAAGTGTAGGAAATTGTTGACAAATCTAATTTTATAAATGTTGGAAATTGTTGATAAATCGAATCTTTAGATTTGTATTAATCGATATCAAATGGTATAATTTGTTCAAAACGTGAAGCATTGATTTGGGCATTTTTCATTTCCCTTTTCTAGCTGGTGATATTAACTGATCTACCTCGTAGGGAATATACATATCTCAAGTTATTTGTTTTGCAAAGGCGTCTGCTCATGTTAACAATTGTAACAAAGGAATAAATCAATGACTGCTTACACAGGGGTGTCGGTATCATAAACTCCGTATAGCTTTAGTTAGAGCTTTATCGCCGACACGCCGAACTGATTGATAAATATGAAGACAACTTGATAACGCTTCTGCAACTAAGAATATCGGAAACAAGAATTTTATTGTTCCTAGTTTATATGTGTAGTGGGAAATGTTTGGCAGATTCAACATTACAGCAATTAAAATATTACCCGTTTAGAAGGTTAAGATATAACATACATGTTTTGCAACAGTTTGTTTGTCTAGTTTTTAGCTCACCTGAGCAAGGCTCAGGATGATCTATTGTTATCACTTGCTCGCCATTTTGAACGACTTCCTTTTTGAAACCCCTCGGCTAATTTTCTTCAAACTTCAGCTGGGGTCTTCTGTCAAAAGAAGATTAAAGATTTGTACACATGGTTAGGGTTCGTAAAGTTAGATGGCCGCCATGCCCATATATAGTAAATATAAATTAAATCTTCTAAATAGCTTTAGTAATATAAGACATCCATAGGCTGAATCTTGGTATATAGCATCGGGGATTCAAGATCTGCCAAGTTTGTTCGAATGATGGCCCTAGGTTGACATTTGACTTTTTTACGGCAAAGTCAAATGCGCGTCCCTTTGCATTTATATGGGGAAATATTGAAACGCCTTTTCTCAAAATGTATTAAAGACTTATGGCTGAAACTTACTATGTATAATCAAAGAAGCAACCCCTTTTGGCTATAAGCAAGCTTTTGTCTCCCCGGATTATCTGCCCTTGGCCCTGGGCTATATAGATGTAAAAATTCACGTAGTCTTTAAATCTCTTCTCTGAAACAAATTGACTATTTTTCACCAGATTTTTTATTGTGCCTTTTGTCGAATGGCTATTGTCAACTTGTTCAAACGGTTCTGTACTATTGATCAAGATGACCACCATGCCAATGTATGGTAAAACACTTACAAATCGTCTTCTCCAGAACCAAGAAAGCTTTAAGGCTGAATCTTGGTATATAGCATTCGGAACTCAAGATCAACCATGATTGTTCAAATGATTACTCTATGTAAACATTTGTTCTTTTTACGGTAGGATCAAATTTGCGCCCCTATGCATTTGCATGGGGAAAATATTGATTATTTTTTCTCAAAATTTATTAAAGACTAAGGTTTGATACTTACAATTTATGGTCAAAGAAGCTAACCATTTTAATAAAATCAACATGTTGTCCCCAGGCGTTATCTGCTCTTACCCCTGGGCTATATACATGTATCAAATCTCGTAATATTTAATTATCTTCTTCTCTGACGTAGATCGACCAATTTTCACCAGATGTCACTTCCTGCCTTTTGTCGAATGAGTATTGTCATTTTGTTCAAACGCTTTTTCAATATTCAACAAAAAGGCCGTCATGCCCATATATGGTAAAACACTTAAAACTCTTCTTCTCAAGAACCTTGAGGCTGAATCTTGGTATAAAGCATTCGGGACTCAGGGACAAATATTTCAAATGTCATCTGCTGAAATTTGTACCCAGTATACTAAGCTTTAAAATAGACAAGGTGCTGTTTTTGCGGTACGATGAATTGAGAGGGACAATGATATCTTCAAAAGTGTACAAATGCGCAAATTCAGATCAGCATGCGCAGCAATACAGTCTCATTCGCGCATTTTATTTGCTATCCGCTGATGATCTTTTCAGGACCCATCGACTCAGTTTACGAAAAGCCTTAATCTATCTTTGCGCACCCGCGTCCTGGTAACGACCATGCCAAGGACCTCCTTTTTACTCAGCACGGCCCAAATATAATTTGCAACGCTTTTCTGAAGTCTGAATGTTTCGCAAATTATGTCAGACTTACAAATTATGTCGGTCACTGATGAGGCCTAATTGGCCGACACCAGCTGGTCATTACGAAAACACACCTATTCAAATATATTGAAAATTTCTCCTCCAAAACTTTAAAATTAACTTTGATATTTTTCATATTTCTGCCCAAAACATAGATTGTGGTACTCGTTAGAACCGCCTCGGCGAGGCGGTTTTAACAAGTACCCACAATCTATGTTTTAAGCAGAAATAAGAAAAATAACTTATACTCCTGCAAACCCCAGTTTTACTGTATAAAAGTGGGGTTTAAGGGGGTCAAATTATATAGGCATGTTTTCGTGATGTGTCTCGCCTAGAAAAATTGACACTTTAGCTTTTTTCAGCGTTGTGAATGTATTTATTACTCTCAAGGATCATTCTATTTAATATAAGGATCAAAATGTTTTTTCAATGCATTAACATTCACCAGGTCCCGTGCCTCCGGCCTCGGTTTTCAACACCTCCCAAGGGACCTGGCTAATGTTAATGTATTGGAAAAACATGTTCGATCGCTATTATTGCATAAAAACTGAACACATTTGCTACATTTCGCGTTATTTTTTTGCACTATTTTGTTTCGCCTTTTCACAGATGTCTCGCGAACATAATTTCCACGGACTATGCTCGTTCTGGGACAGGGCAGTACACATGTCGTGACAGCAGCAATTCTGTGGCCCCGGTACGAACATATTGAAAGTTGCGTAGCCGTGCATTAACAGCGCGTGAATTGCCTTGTTAATACACGGCTTTTCACCGGTTAATGCACGGCTGTTAATAACGTGCTGTTTTTTAATTCATTCTTACTCTTAGTGGTGCAAGCCTGCAAACTATGCCGAATACGTTATGTCGTTAACGATGGCACATACATGTAATGTCATAAATAATGTGTAAACATAAAGTTTAGGATTTATCTACGAACAAAATTGTATAGATTGGTTTTTGATGTATACTGATGCCAGATACAGGTGAGAGATTTCGAATTTCTTTTATCCCCACTAAGTGTTACTCCATTTCATGTACTATAGCTATATCTTTCGCTGAGCAAATTTATAGCAGATGACATTCAAAATTTGATATTGTTATTTTTTTCAGAGATAATATGACGACATTTCATGTGAAACCTCTGCAAGGCAGACGATTAACATGAAATGTGAAGCTTTTCTCTGAAAATAAAATAAAAGAATATAAGTCGTCATCATCTGCAGTAGATATGATCAGCGCTTTAAGGATTAAGTAGGATTGATAAATATAATAATAGTTGCTGTATATGTTAAGTCATAAACATGCAAATGTCCTGATACACCGCATCGTAAGCATCGTCCCAGTAAGCATTCAACATAAACCTACAGCGGACCGTTATTGGCCCGTCAGGGTAGCTGACGGGCCGATAACGGCCCGCTGTAGATTTATAAAGAATGCTGGCTGGGGTTTACATTCACAGTTGACCTGTAATGTTACGCAATGCACGTAAAACATCAAGTTTTTCAAACGAGAATAAACTTTGCTTTGGGAATATCGGAAGATGGCCAATAGCTTGAGACAATTTTATGACTTTGTATATGCCATCCTACACACAAAGTTCCTACGGAAAAAAGGTGTACTCTAATTGGAAAAAATAGCTCCCAAGGGAAGCACGTTCTTTCCTCTAAGAGTAGGTTCCTTTTTGAAGGGCGGCAAAGTAATTTGGACAGAGTTGCCTCCCTCTTTGGAAAGGTATCAATTCCCCTTAATGTTGACGCTAAGAAGTACTACAGTACTTTAACAAAACCTCTTAAAGTTTGCATTTTAGCAGCATCTTATATATGTTATCAGCAAAAGTGTATTCACTTGATCATGAGGTGTCTGCAGATAAGAAAACTAATTTAACTGGTAACAGTACTTCATTACAAAAACACGCCTATATAGTTTTGACACCCTTTATACAGTAAAACTGGGGTTTAAGGGGTATACATTATTTTTCTTATTTCTGCTCAAAAACAAAAATTGTGGGTACTCTTTAGAACCACCTCGCCGAGGCGGTTCTAACAAGTACCCACAATCTATGTTTGAATAGAAATAGGAAAACTACAAGAATTTTTCATCTGAAAGTTTTCATTTTTTGGTGGTAGAATTCTCTATATATATTCGAATAGGCGTGTTTTCGTAATGCTAACGTGTGATGAGCGGCGTGTACTGAATAGAATAAAATGCTATAAATGAGAAACATTACAGTCTTGTTTCTGTAATTATAGATGTCAGCATATGTGAGCAATATTTGTAGGCCATTTGCTGGCGATAATTAATTAAATAACAAGGAAATGCTAAATCACGGATCACAACCCTCCCACGGCACAGGATAAAGTTGTCATTGAAATGACCATATCAAAATAACACTTGTTGGAAAACAGAACAACCAAACGAAGCTAGAATAGACAAACGAAGAGAACGTGTAACAAAAGCATCGCATCGCGAAAACACGCCTATTCAAATATATATTGAAAATTTCACCTCCAAAAATTGAAAGTTTTCAGATAAAAATTCTGATATTTTTCATATTTCTGCTCAAAACAGAGATTGTGGATACTCTTTAGAACCGCCTCGGCGAGGCGCCTCTAACGAGTATTCACAATCTATGTTTTTGAGCAGAAATAAGAAAAAAATAATGTATACCCCTGTAAACCCCAGTTTTACTATAAAAGTGGGGTGATGGCATTGAAGCGATCAATAGAAACCTTTTAAATGTTTTATCTTAGATTTGTCTTCAAATGAAGGTCTGAGTAACTAATAGCTTCAAGACATGTGTGACATTTGATGAAGTAAAGAATAAATATTCTGCATCCCTGGTATCTTGTTACAATACACTACCCATATCAAATAAACAGTTTATATGTTTCTTGGCTAATTGTTTCTACATACTTTGAGAAGTATCAATAGCATCATTAAAATATCTCGTGTTTACCAAATTAAAACCTTTTGTTCAGGCACCAATCTGTCTACAATCAACATAGGTTTTATCAATTATTTATACTTGCGAATATATGAACCAAAACGTCAAAAACGTATCTTCGGATATGTTTGCTAAGCGTAGAGTCAGATCAGCCTGCGCATTGTATGAGGATGCGCAGGCCAATTTACGTCTTCGGTAGAGCATAAACAGGTACGTTTTCTGACGTTACGGCTTACGTACTCCGACGTCATTCAATTATCAAGTTTTAAAATGCTTATTTGCACTTTCTTTGCATCAGAATAGGCTTCCTTATGTAAAGCCTTGCGAATCATTCATTGATCGACCGGCTTTAACAACCGTTGGACCCACTGAATAATTTGTGGGGTTATACTTTGATTCGTGTTCAGTTTTGAATTTAGAATGCTATTAAAAAAAGGTAAGAGAAAAGTCCAGGGAGTGCCACAATCACAAACCGCAGCCCTTCCTAGACACCAAGAGGAAGAGGAAACCGACAAATCCAAACAAGCACAAATCGAACAAACGTACGAAAAGCACTAAGATTAGCTCTCTCTTCCCCAAGCGAGGTAATCGTAATACTAAAAGGATTGAAAAACACAAGAACAAAATGACACATGGTAAGACATACAACAAATCGCCTCGTAGAACAAACCAGAAAGCAACAAAGAGTAAGACTAACACCGGGACCACCGCCTTAGAACGGTCAGTAGAGTAAACCACCGGGGGGTTTAAAGCACCTTTACAGCTAGCTAACTTCACCCTGGGTCTCGATGCTACTCTTAATACAGAAATACATAAAAATTCGGTTTGCATAAAGGCTCCGAACTCAGTCAGTGCATCAAAGCGAAAACATAAAAATCAAATTAATCACTTAAAGTCTCCCGGCTAAGACATTTATATGTTTTTGACACCTCTATAGTTGTCTCTAAGTTTAGTGTTTGAATGCCTCTCGAGTCTCTCTATTTGATAAACTTCTTTTGAGTGTCTACATGGGGCGTGTCCTTTCTTGGTCTATCTTTCAGTACCTTATAATAATAATAATAATAATAATAATAATAATACAGTATAGCCTCGATGGCTCAAACACGGATGGCTCGTTTACTCTAGATGATCTGAACTCTTTTTTCAGTCCCTACAAAATCCTTTCAATAGCCCAAGAAAACAGATATTTAGGGATTTGTTTTCTTATTTTATCATGGAATTGTATGTTGTGTGTACTCATTAGAATCGCCTCATCGAGGCGATTCTAATGAGTACACTCAACATACAATCATTGTGTATAAAATCGAAAAAAAAAAATCGCTAAATTATCGCTGTTTGTTTCTTGAACTGGTGCCATGATTAACCCTCAGTGGCTCGAACTACCCATGTCTCGAACAATTTTCTATGGTCCCAAAGATGTTCGGGCCATTGAAGTTCGACTGTAATAAAAAAAATCAAACGTTCCATTGTCCAGAGTCTTCGCTGATCGCATGCACATGAGCTTCTGCTGGTTACACAGATCTTGTTGTAGGTTTTGTCGTGCGCTGGCTCAAATGTAAACATTGGTGCGAACTGAGAACATAAAGACTGCAGAAGTGAAAGTTAAAATGAGCCACAATGTTAAACCATAAACCTTCTGACATGTGCGCGCAGCGAAGATTCAGATCAAGCTGTGCATTCACGCAGTCTGATCAGAATTTTCACTGGATGCATGTTGGAAAGTCACGAATAGAAAGTTTCTCCATGTGACAACGAAGACTCTAATCGGACTGTGCTGGTTTGCTTGATTATTAGAGTCTTAGTTGGGTACACATGTCCGATTGTACATTTTCTCACATAGATGCCCATATGATTGTAGTAAATATGTTATATGACAAGCTAATTATCTTTTCAGAAAAATAGGTTTACAGCTGCTAATGCCATTAAAATAAAACTTGGTATGCATGGTTTATTGCAAATGCATAATTGATGAGAGAATTATTACATGATCTCGCGTCCCCTCAATGTTTCATCGCTATGGTAATAGCTAATTATTTCGTTTCTGTATTGATCCACAGAGGTGTTAGGACCTCATTCCTTCCTCCCTACGCAGACAGAAAAAATATTTGGTATTTGGAGTCGCATCAGGTTTAAGAACAATGGGCTTAGTATTCGTGAAACGTTTGAAGCCGTCCCTTCTCCAAACAGCTTGTTTTCCAAGACGGTCCTTCTTTTGTGGTTGCTATTCTTTCCTTCATTCTTTTTTTGAAAACAAATGGTGTCTTGTAATCTCTGAGGCTTATCTGAATCTACACTGTTTGTTACTCTAGTTTTGATACGTGAATGTCAACCTATTTGTATAAATCAGTGTGATTCATTTCAAAGGTGCAAGAGTTCTCTTTACAAACTCGAGAGTGAACTATTTAAATATACGAGTATATGAGACGACACATGCAATGTATTGAATAAGCATCTCAAATCCATGTGAGTAGGACTCATATAGTAGGGAAGGTAACATGTTCTGCTGGCGTGGTCACCATTTGAAAAGTTTAGAGAACCTCTCTCTTAAAAATGTACGTAATTACCTTAAAGACGTATTGAAGTAGGACCAAATAGCTTGCTTGAAACCCGCAGGCCTTATAAAAGATCTATTTTATTCCTGTTTATTATACTGTAAATAAACTGATCAATGCAATGCATCTCTTCTCTGAAAGGTTAATAAGTAATAAATATGTAAACTATGCAATAAAGAGAACATTTCGCGCATGAAGCTGAATAGGACTGTATTTTAATACGGTTATACATACTTTCCTTTCAACATTTTTCGGAAGTCGTTTTTGTGTGGCGCTTTACATAAGTAAATTTGCGAACTTTAAATATGGTTGAATATAAAACCATTTGTCTTAACTACCTATACACAAAACGTTTAGTTCTAGTCTCTGATTTTAAACAAAGAATATTTTCATTTTCCTATAGTAAAATGGCAGCAAATTATGCAGAAATCTGTAGGGTAGGTGAGCTTGAGCAAGTGTTTTCGATAAATTTTACTTGTTCAAACATTTTGAAATGTTCACAATATTGTCCTAAAACATCAATAATTAAAAATCTGCAGATAAAAAATAAAACAAAATGTTTTTTAAGATAAACATTTCAAAGTGTAACTTTACTATAGAAAATACATAGATCAGACTAATTTTTGCCGTAAATTTAATTTAAGTGCAAATATTTGGGAACAATACGCAAAACAGAAAAAAATAATTTCTGATAAGATATGGTCAATCAAAAATAAAACATTTTCATTTAAAATAAAACGCCAAGCAAAACGTGTCTTTCTGTGTGATGTCAAAAAGATAGCTATACGGAGATTTACATTATTTCTTGGATATTTTCACTCAAATTCTGGTAAAACCAAATGTGATTCATTAGCGCATTTTGTTCCCATTACCTTTGGAATTGTATTAAAGCCATCATATTAAAAAACGAACCTTTTAATGTTTTTTTGTAATCTGTTGCGTAAAGGTCTGTTTTGTTCCAAAGGCAGTCAGAGCACCATGGGATGGAAGAGAGGTGATTTCCGATTTTTTGTATAGCCTTACGTGTACGAAATCCCTTACTGTTTTGATCTGCAATATGTAAACGTTCGATTACTTTTGAATGAGATAACACAATTTATGTTATACCGAAGTACGAGGAAAAAAGAAACAATTCTGCAGGATTTGGCAAATGGATCATAATACTGATAACAGGCTGTCATCATAAACGCACAATACCCAAAAGCACTGTGTGATATCTCGATACCGCACTCGACATGAACCCATTGGGTTGACTGGGCCGTAAAACCTCAACACAAACAAAATGATATCTCGACACCGCTAGGCGATGAAGCTAGAAATGTCAGTAAATAAATCAAATCAAATGGTTTAATTATACAGGCCCCTAACTCATAACAAATACATTGATATTACATATGCAAGAATATATATTTTGAAAAGATGGAAGAGGGTACTTCAGTGGACTTGCAACTCTCTCATCGTGCAATGCGAGTGTAATATGGAATATAGGCCGAGCTCCAGGACAGTCTTTATTATATTGGAATGTCCAAGGTTTAAAAGATAAAATTAACAGTGAAGATTTCAAAAACAATTTAATAACTAAAAAAAATAATGAACTATATTTTTGGATTAGTAGAGATCTGGGAATAAATAAATAACTAGTTATAAAAAACTATCGAGACAGATATATGTTTCTTTTTGGCAGCTAAAAAAGTATCGAGGTATAGTAGACCAATTGGCAGGCTTATCGGTATATTTGCATAGAAATGTCTATATATACCTATGCAAATGATACAATTTCTGTTAGATAGTGTATGAATTGTAATGGAAATGAATGAAATAAATCAAGTTATCGCAAGTGAACCAATTTTAACGTTTATCAAGAGCCGTCACGCTTGATAGAACCGACACATAATAATCATTTCGAATTCAAACATATATTCGTCATGACACTACCACGTGAATTGTATTCGGATTGAATGAAGACAAGCGAACAATGGCCTGGGATTTAGTTTTTGACATTTACTAGAGGCCGCAACTCATGTCACAACCAGATATAAAGTCTACAAAGATGTTCTTTATATAGTTAAACCTGTCTGCAAATGTACTATAGGCCACAGATTTTTTTTTAGTTCAAATGCTTAGTTCTTAGTATTTTCCTGACAGCAGTCCCTTTAGATTTAAATAAAACGCAGAAGGTTATGTGTCATATTATTAGTTTCCACCTTTTAGAAGTCACTAACAGAGATCGTGTAGGAGGGCAAGGCAGATGTAAGGCAGATTTACGGGTAATTTGTGTCCCACATGATGGTCTAGTTTCGTATATATTTAAAGCAACGTTTAAAATATTTAATCTAAATTTGCTTAAACCTACTGCATAATTGCCTGACATATACAATTTGAGCATCATAGCAGGCAACAATAAATAAATAAATAAATAAATAATAATTAAATAAATAAATAAGATAAAAACAACAACAACAACCAAATTTTAAGTAACGGCAAAAGAACGGCAACAATGTAAATATTGATTTATATTCGTTTTGAACCACTCAGGTGTTCTGTAATGTTTAGCGGTCTTTGACCTAACGTCGCTTTCTGTCTAAAGCCGTCCTTAATCGTAAGTTAGACAACACACGATATATGAAGCACACTCAAGATAGGGCCTATAAACAAATGTTTAACATGTATCAGGGCCAGTACCTCTACTCGTCGGGCACTCCGTCCCTCGAGGTTACCAGCAGTTACCAATTATAAATAAAGTTTCTGATGTGTTTGATTAAATCAAGTTTCGGAATACGCTCGTATGATTTTTCAGATAGATTAAAAGGACCAATAGTATAGCCTTGAGTAACGAAACATAATATTGTCACCGTAAAAATTTGAATAGATATTTGGACCGAAGATTCACTTCGGTATTAGTCTCCAATAAATCGAAAACACCTCCACGTTAGCTGCGGCTGAGTATCGTGCGAACCACTTCGGAATTTTGTGGCGATTCGCATATTACATTCTATAGTACTTGCTATTTTCTTTGTGGTCATTTTTTTTTTTTTGTTTGTCACTGAATTTGCTACCTTCTGTTGAACTATATTAACCCTTCAATTCCCAGTGGACGCGTCTGTATCACTATTTGCACTGGTTCATTTCAGCTGTAGTGGTTGTGTTTAGTAACATTATATATATATATATATATATATATATATATATATATATATATATATATATATATATATATATATATATATATATATATATATAATACAGACAATGTAGACCTTGACCAGACGCCGCGTTCCGTCTTTTTGCCTGAATTGTTTTGTGCCATTAATTGTTATTGGATCAATAGGCATCACGTGTACAGGTAAAATCTGCTGACGAAAGTTCTAGGACGTTAGACATTTATTATTAATAGGTTAATGGGTTTAACTTAAACATCTGCTGACGAAAGTTCTAGGACGCTAGGGAGTACTCAAAAAGGGGTATTACGTGCACATCAACTTAACAAAGTTAGATTGGGAACTTACATGTTTGTTTTTTTTTTTCTTTTTTGAAGCTGAGTCAATGTTCAGTAAAGCAAGCCAATGGCTAGTATTTTTCAAAAACTATTTTGCATCTTCCAAACGATTATTGTGAAGCCGTCTCATGTGACCTCCAGGTAGATAGTAGCCGTTAATCCCGTATACGGGACGATGTTAGATCGAATAAACTTTTTCAACAATTATCAACTTGATATAGAATAAAATAAATAATATCAACGCAGCAAACATTGTCATATTTTTGCTTACAAACAAGCATACATAAATTTTATTGGCACATGTACAGGCCGCTGTCTTGGTTGTGCCAAAAGACAGCTTGAGATGGTTTGGGGATGTTCTCTTCCTTCCGCCGAAAACCGTCACAACTGAATAATTTCGGCCGAGTTGCTTCTCCTGATATAAGACTATTGTACAATTTAAATCAGCGAGATATGACGGGCGTTCGAGATTTATCCGGATTTTTTGCTGTTTTTCATAAACCGTTAATTTTGTTTGCAAAAATTATTTTTATTCTTTTTCAAAGTATTTCCTACAGCTAAGCACTGTTGCCATCTTTGTGGGAGCTGTTTTATTCTCTCTACTAACGATGAAGTAGACCTACTGCTGAGGGTACCGATTTACAGTTCAAATCAAAGCCGCACGTGTCTCTTATTTGTTTTGAGGGGGTTGGGGGAGGGGGGCGGCGGGGGGTGCAGGTCTTAGCTGTACGGAGAGTGGGACAAAATTGCCAATTGCAAGATATGCTGGCTTTAGAAAAACTTTTCTGTAACCTTTGAAAAATATGTCCAGGGTTTTCACCCTCTAAAAGCAGGGATTTTATTACACATTACGAAAACACGCCTATTCAAATATATAGAAAATTTCACCTCCAAAAACTGAAAATTTTCAGATAAAAAATTCTCGCCGAGGCGGTTCTAACGAGTACCCACAATCTATATTTTTGAGCAGAAATAAGAATAATAATGTATACCCCTCTAAACCCCAGTTTTACTATATAAAAGCGGGGTTTAAGGGGGGGGGGGTGTCAAAATTATATAGGCATGTTTTCGTGATGAGATCTTTGTTCCTCTAGCTTAGATCTAAGTCCGTGGTAGTCTAACACCTACCTTGTTTAAATACTCACAACTTCGTGTATATACACTTCTCATTAAAAATAAACCAACCGAATTATAGGCGATAAATTGTAGTTTTTGCTCATGTATTTTATCTAGGGTAGCTACAGAAAGACAGGAGCATGAAAAGTCCGGATATTTTCCGACCGCCCCTCAGCAGTGGGTCTTCTTCATACTTATCAGACTCCCACGAAGACATAGATGGGGAATTCTTGAAAAAGAATAAAAATGATTTTTGAAAAATGTTTTACGTTTTATGAGAAAGAGCAAAAAGTTCGGATATTTTCCGCCCGTCCCTCGTATAAGTGTTTCAAAAGGCAATTGTTATATGATCTATTAAGTGCCGTATGGCAGCCGTAAAATGTCTCCCCAAACTTCACCATAATGCAGATTATATTTATATTTCCTTTGGGATCATTGAGCCCGTTTTGGTTACTTTGAAAATTGAATACCCCTAAAGCCGGTGCTAGGGGAGCTAGGGGAGCGCGCGTGTGTGTGTAGGGGGGGGGGGGTGGTGGAGGTGCGGAGCAGGGGAGGGGATATGCGGGAGTGTTCGGTGGGGTTTGAGGGGTTGGAGGGGATCCTATGCAGCTTCACAAAGTACATTGCATATGAAGAGATTTAATAAAACCAAGTATTGGGTTTACATTCGTTGGGTTTTCGTTGTTTCCAAAGGCAACCTTTCAGATTTATTCTATAAAATTCTGAATAAAAAGTAAAAAAAATGTCTTTGAAAGCGAAGAACACACAAAAGAATGAAAATCGGAGACTCGATTTTGAAAAAGTCTGTTACTGAAAATGTCTAGATAAAGAAATCAGACAATGCTTTTAAGGCATGGCTTCAAGGTAATATTTTTGCCAGAAAAATGTGTCCATGTGACGAAGCCGTCACTACGAGGTGCTGCAGTTTTCTTCTACAGTCTATAATTGTCTTATGAATTTGATTTTCTCTACGTGAATATTAATACTATTGGAAGATTGAATTATTACGCTTTTGCCTAGACGCATGCAAATCGCTTCGGACATATTGTGGGAACATTATTTATCAATATTTCTTATTCATAGCTTGTTCTTGTAAGCACGTAGTTCAATGAATTGCGCCACTAAATTAGAAACACACCTTTAGATATATACGCCCAGCAATGATAACGAGCAGCCTACGCATTGCAAATCTTCACTAGGCGCCTTTTGGTCAGCCAAAGACGCAAACTATTTTCATGCACTTTTTTGTGTAGAAACTTGCGATTTACTTTGAAATATCTCTTTTCACTTTCAACTGCAGAAATCTATTACAATAATCGAGACTACTAATCTGAAAAGAGCGCAGACAGACTCGACAGATCTAGTCGAATTACCATATTTACGCTAAGTATTTGTACAGGCAGGCCTGTGAAAACATCATAGATAGTGTCTTCCCTCTTTGCCACTCATTCAGACACATCGATAGGTTGTAACAGTAATTGACCAAATTTTAGATAAGGAGTAACAGTGAATCCTAAAAACTAGAGATAAATACGATACCATAAACATTATGTGAAAAAAAGGAATGTAACCAACTGCAAACATTCTATGAGCCAGCGCACGATAAGACCTACGATAAGACATGTGTGACCAGCAAAGACTCAGATCAGGCTGTACATCCATCCAGTATAGCATTACGAAAACACGCCTATTCAAATATATTGAAAATTTCACCTCCAAAAACTGAAATGATTCAGATAAAAATTCTGATTATTCTCATATTTCTGCTCAAAACATAGATTGTGGGTACTCGTTAGAACCGCCTCGCCGAGGCGGTTCTAACGAGTACCCACAATCTATGGTTTTGAGCAGAAATAAGAAAAATAATATATTCCTCTGTGAACCCCAGTTTTACTTTATAAAAGTGATATTTAAGGTGGTCAAAATTATATAGTTATGTTTTTGTGATGACAAGGGTTCTCGTTTATCCCTCTTTGTACAGCCTGGAGGCTGTAGAAGGCATATGCGATCAGCAAAGTCTCTGATTAGCCTGCGCTGATCTGAGCCTTCGCTGGTCGCAAAAGTCTTATTACAGATTTTGTCGTGCGCTTGTTCCTATAATACTTAGTGGATAAACAGCTGCATACAAACCTTGATTTAGCCTGTTTTGCAAGGACAATTTGGTTAGTTAAAGGCGTATGCTTACTTTGAATATAATTTTCAGTTTAGTTTGACGTAGTAAAAGCCATAACAATTGCTGTTTTACTTTTCATATGACAACATTATAGTTTGGAAGGCTGCATATGCCCCCTACCTCGGGCTTAGTCGGAACACTATACGTTTCAGGATACCATAATGGGCTAATGAATAAACACAATGAAACTAATTTTCCATTTAACGCGACTGCTCTTTGACCGTTAACTTGATGTGACTTGGAGATAAAAAGAAAACAAAACATTTCTAGACATTTCGTTTGTTTAGCAGTTATTAAGATGATACAGTTCTTAGATAAACTGTCTAGTGGAAAACACCTAATGTAAAATAACTCTGAATGCCAGTTTAACACGAAGATGTTCTGAGATAAAAGGATTACTGTACAATAAATCTGTTTATCAGTTAAAGACGACACACTTCTTACATGAAGGGCATATTGTACGATATATTCAATAACTACATGTAGTTGGACTGTATTGTTTCTTAGGCCTCGGTGGCTCAGTTGGATGCGCCGTCCGACTGGAGACCAGGAGGTCGCGGGTTCAACCCCCGCCGAGGTCGGCAACATTCTTTCATGGAGATTGATCATGAAATATTTTCTACGGTCATTCTCTCCCTTCCGCTGATTCAAGAAGGGCAGTTGTCAGTTTCTGGCGAAATAATGTGCACAGAACGGATTAACCGCTTAGAGGACTAAGCCTGCCCAGTAAACGTGTGGTTAGGTAAAGTGACCTCGCTCGACATGACCACATTGGTTGACTGGGCCGTAAAACCTCAACACAAACAAACATATGCTTCTCAGATAAAATGATAATTTATACAACAACACTGAATGTCGGTTTAACTCAAAGAAGTTCTGAGATGAAATATATAGCAAATAGATATAATGCCAGTTGAACTCATTGTAGTTCTGAGAAGAAAAAACATACAGCGCATTCTCAGTATTGCCAGTTTGAATCGATGTGGTTGTGAGATGAAAAACATACAGTCGAACTTCAATAGCTCGAACACCGATGGCTCATTTACCATGACTCATTTGAACTCGTTTTTGAGTCTCTACGAAATTCTTTCGATAGCTCGAGAAAACAAATATTTAGGGGCATTTTCTTATTCGAATGTGAAATTGTATGTTTTGCATCACGAAAACATACCTATATAATTTTGACCCCCTTAAACCCCACTTTTATACAGTAAAACTTGGGTTTACAGGGATATACATTATTTTTCTAATTTCTGCTCAAAAACATAGATTGTGGGTACTCGTTAGAACCGCCTCATCGAGGCGGTTCTAACGCGTACCCACAATCTATGTTTTGAGCAGAAATATGAAAAAATATCAGACTTTTTTTTATCTAAAAATTTCCATCTTTTGGTGTTAAAATTTTTAGTATATTTGAATAGGCGTGTTTTCGTAATGGTGTACATGTATACTCGTATGAATCGCCTAATCAGTTATCATCTAGAAGATCGAAAACAATTCTCTAAATTATCGCCATTTGCTTCCTAACCTGGCGCCATGATTAACCTTCAGTGGTTTGAATTTTTGTAACTTGATTCAGCTCAAAGTTGCGGTATGTGCACAATAGTAAAATGATCGTACGAGTATATTAAATTTGTTGCAGCTCAATGTTGCACCATGCATACTCTTCTGAGTATATTTATCTTGACATTGCTTTGTATGACAACATTTGTATAATATTGAATATGTCCGTACGAGTATATGAGGGCATGTTATATAATGGAAGTATTCTAATTTAACTTGATGCTTTAAAAATAATAACTGAAACATAACTTGAGAAAAATGGCCATTATATCGTGTGTATCGTTATATCGAGACCTAGGTCAGCTTGTGAAACCTGTTTTTAGCGCCGTTCAATTCATCTGAATATCCAGGATGTGTATGCACAGTATCTAACGACTCTGTAAGCGACCAATGAAGAACCTGGTTAGAGTTCGCCTGTGCATAGGCTTATCTGGACCTTCATTGCCCGCATACATCATAAAAGCCATTTTCCTTGTTCCGAACTATAACAGACATAATTGCCAGTTTAACGCATTGCTGTTCTAAATGGATCTCATTGTTGGCTTCATGCAATTTGGAAACTCCAAAAAGAGAATCTATATTAACTAATGTACAAATCTGTGTACTCTTACTTTTACCACGCAATGTGCAAATTCAGCTGGTGACAAATTGATAGTATTTTGTTGTTTTTTTTTTCTTATTTCTCCCAGAAATTATGTTTTGACGTTTCATCACAATTGGCATGAAATGTCAAAGCCTGTTTTAGAAAACCTCTATCTCTCAATGGGCAATTTCAGCTGACGACAAATTGATGATAATGTTCTTAGAAAATAAGATTCGACAGTGCATGCCTATTGTCGCCGAAGGAGACAAATTGCATGGTAAGTCAAAGCGTATTTTATTTGAAACATAAGAATGGTATTTCAATATAACATCTGATGAAATGTTAACTTAGCATGCTTAGCGTTAACGGCAAAAAAGTGTAAGCGCCATGTGACAAAGGACCTGTCATGTTACATGGCAGGTCCTTTTTCACATGGCGCTTTCACATTTAGCATCAGATTCTTTGTTCTCCGCATATGCTGAAATATTGTCTCAGCATATGCGGACAACGAAGAACCTGATGCTAAAAAGGATGACCCTTGAAGCAAAGAAGACTCTCGCAAAACTAAAAACAACTGATCAAGTTTTTTGGGCCACACTAGCATGTTTCAGCCTGATTGGACAGGACCTTTGTTGTTCTCACTTGTCTCGAATACACCTGTTCTCATGGTATGGCTCGAGGTTTGATTTAGTCAGGATAGTAGATGAGAATAAACTGAGATACATCAGTACAATAATGACACTTTGTCTGGACTGACAAACTCATTTAAAAAGAAAAAAAAAAAGAAAATAAGGAGAATAGATGCAATTCCAGCGGGGGGACCTGTATCAAAATGGTTTTGCCTTTCTTCACGTCTGAAAGACTTTGCGCCCATACTTTTTCCATGGAAGCAAATCCTTCGCTTTTAGAGGAAACCTCGTTTCAGAAGAGCTTTGGTATACAGAGGAGCAAACAGTTAGTCACAAAAGATGTCTACCTTGTAAAACATGGCAGGAAACTTCCAAATACAGCGTCTATTCAGGATTTACACCGTTTGCTGCTCATACAACAGGGTCTACACCGTTTTTTTCTCATCCAGCAGGTTTAGATATATAATATAAGAATCACTCATGGGTGTGAAGGATAGATAGAAAAATCCGTCCCGAGATTCGCTGTTTGGCATCACGAGGCGTGCAGAGTGATGCCAGACAGTGATCATGAAGGACGGATTTTTCTGCCTATCCCTCACACCCATGATAGATTCTTATTCTTGGACACTTTTTATTTCTGAACATAGATTTTTTTAATGCAGTCACTTTGATTGCTGACGTCCACCAAATTGTGATGACATTACTATGGCGTTTAATGACGTCAGTACGTTGAGTGACGTAAACCTTAACGATGGCGTATGTGACGGCCATAACAACCAATGCATATCAAACACGTGAGAATTTTCTATTTTTTATCTTACCCTGGGCAGAATAACCTGGGTAGGATAAAAAATTATCTCAGGGTTAAATCCAAGATGTTCTTATCTGGTGTGTGAGAAAAAAAGTTCAAAAATGGATTTGTTCAAAATTTAGAACAATCATGGTAAGGACTTATGGCATCTCATTGTTAACGTACATATATTTACGGATCAGTGTCAGCATCAGGATGGACATATAACTGTAATGGATAAAATTGCCAAAACATCTCCAAACTCCTTGCCCCGGTTGTTCAAAGCGTCGTTAGCTTAACGAGCTCGTTAAGGGTCATTTCGTTAACTGTTCTAGCGGATTCAATACACAATATTCTGATATTTTTTGCTGAAAAAATGTGAGTAGCTTTTGCACTGCAAAAGCTACTCACATTTTTTCAGCAAAAAAATTCAGAATATTTGCATATCACTTGATATAAATTTTAACGAATCGTTAACTAACGACATCGTTAGCTTTGAACAACTGGGCCCAGATCATAAACATAATTATTTCCTATTATTTATACATGTACAAAATATGACATTCTACTGGATAGTCATATTATTGTTTTTGATTCTAGTATAGATCGACCATATTGACCTATCTCTTTGACCTTTACATTTAATATTCATGAGGATACGTACACTATACAATTTAGGCATGGCAGTCAGAAGATTCTGTATTCCACGTGATACAGCTACATTTTGTAATAGCTCATCTTTAAAAAGTAATACATGTTTGCGCAGTAAACCTAATAGTATACTAATAAATATTATAATCTAAAGGTCAAACGACTGACCAATTTGGTCTGCTGAAACTCATGTGCGATTGTACTTGCCCAAACTACAATAGACTCTCATTGTCTCAACTTCGCTTATCTCGAATAACCGCTTATCTTGAAGTGAAAATCTCATCACGAAAACATGCCTATATAATTTTGACCTCCTTAAACCCCACTTTTAAATAGTAAAACGGGTTTACAGGGGTATACATTATTTTTCTTATTTCTACTAAAAACATAGATTGTGGGTACTCGTTAGAACCGCCTCGCCGAGGCGGTTCTAACGGGTGCCAACAATCTATGTTTTGAATAGAAATATGTAAAAATATCAGAATTTTTATCTGAAAACGTTCAGTTTTTTTTTGTGATGATATTTTTAATAAATTTGAATAGGTGTGTTTTCGTAATGTGGTTCCTGTTTTAACATGTAAATATAACTATATGTAACAAAATATTGTGGAAAAGAGGCGAAATTGCTCCTAAGAGCAATTTCTCCTCTTTTCCATGGCAAATATTTCGAATATATCTCTAACTTCAGGAGTCAAAGTGCATATTTAAAAATTTGTGAAATGTGGTTGTTCGATTTATTTATTCCTCAATTCTGCAAATTTGATATGTCGAGATACGGATATCTCGAAGTATTTCAGGGAATCCCATGGGCATCGAGTTAACGAGAGTCGACTGTATTCGGGCACCTTATTAAACTCCTTGCCACATTTGTCCTACATTTGAACAAGTTTAGTTTACTACCTTGTGATATGTCTAAGCTGGATAATTGCAAGCAGTGCAGATGTTGACCAAACGCCAAGTTTTACGGCGTCTGGTCAGCTTTTAAACTGTTATAGGCATGCATGTCCAAATACGGTATATACTAGGTGCCTTCGATTTACCGAAGTCTTTACCGAAGTCATTGTATGCAAGTCTGATGTGATGATCATGTTCGAGAAAGTATGCAGATTACCATCATCATCAGCTTGCTTCGATAATAGAACACTCACTCACCCGTCAAAAGACAAGCATATACCTTTGTATACAGCAATGAGTACCAAACATGTTTTGAAGAATGAACGAAAGTTTGTCCGCTACATTTGGATCACATGACCACGATAGCCGTCATGCCTAATTATGGTAAAACCCCTTTAAAAGTCTTCTTCTCTGGAACCAAAAGGCCAATGGGCCTAGGGCTTGATATGCGGCATTTAGGACATGGGCCCAATAAAGTTTGAAATAAAATGAGAATCGTGGGTTGACCTTGACCTTTTTACGGAAAAGTCAATTTTTTTACATAGTCTCCTATAGGCAAAACTTTTTAAAATATTCTTGTCTGAAAATAGAAGGCCCAGGCCTTTGATTTTTGGTATGTAGCTTCATCAAAGCATATTTTATGTGAAGTGTCTATTTTGCCAAATGTATTAAAGCTAAATTCCATCCCAAGTTACTATAGGCTACAGAGAGCAAAGGCTTTTCAAACTGTGTCGGCTACCATACCCATATGTTTCAGTCTTTACAATTGTTATAAAAAATGCTCAGAACAAATAGTCTCAGGTGAGCTACAGGACCGTTGGTCCTCTGGTTAATTGCTCTAAATAATATCATGGGTCTATGCAGATGCCATAAAATGCGGTGTGTAAATATGAAATATAAAAGTTGAATATAAAAAGTGAAATTGAAAGTTGGAAACTGGGAAGTGTGACATTAAAGTGATAACAGATGGTAAATCATGAACTGTAAACTTGTCGTTTAGCACCTTCTGAGTGTAACACTTAAATATAAAGTTACAGTGAAGTGTAAAAGTTCTCATCCCTACAGGTCTTTCATGGTAAAAAAAAAAATAAAAATAAAACAAAGAGCAATTTGCTTTGTAAGCACAATTTACATATACATTTTCTTTATAACCAATCGAATGACGATTTTTTACAACCTCGTATCTATTAATAAAATAAAATGTCCCCTTGGTTTCTAAATCCTACATTATTTTTGGCTGTATAGGAAGTCAAATTGGAAGCACGACGCACTTAAATCCTATGCTCGTGTCAGTGCATTTTATTTTAGAGTCAATTAAGAATTGAATTTTAGATTTTAGCTTGCACTGAACGATGAAAATCATTAGGCTGTTTGAATGTCTGCAAAGCCTGAAGTGTTTGTTGGAAATATTTAAACAGCCAAATGTTTTTCATCATGCAGTGCAAGCTACGAGGGTGAGTCAATAAGTAATCAGCCTAACTTATTTCCGGTTGAGATCCACCTCTTCGTTTTCGATGTAATTGCCCTTTAGTGTGATGCACTAAGACCAACGGTGTTCAAGTGCCATCAGCCCAGAACTGAAAAAGTCAGGGTCCTTTCCATTGACCCACTCCCCAACTGCCGTCATGACTTCTTACTCAGATCGGAAATGAAGTCCACGGATATCCTTTTTCAAGTTTGGGAATAAGAAGAAGTCCCTAGGAGCTAGGTCAGGCGAATAGGCAGGATGTGGTATTAATTCATACCCGTTTCCCTCTACAGCATCCGGTGCAACTTTGCAAGTGTGGACTCTCGCGTTGTCCTGTTGCAGCAAAACACCTTTAGAGAGTTTACCTCGGCGTTTTTCACGGATGGCGGTTCTCACCTGGTCTAACAAGTTTGCATAGTATACTCCAGTTATTGTACTTCTCTTGGGTAAAAAGTCAAACATAATAACACCTTTTGCGTCCCAAAATACTATGGCCATCACCTTGCAAGCAGATGGTTGCGTCTTGACCCAGGCCCTACCCACTGACGACTCTGAGCTTTATTCTCTGGCTCATAATAATGAACCCAAGTCCAATATACAGTCACCAGACGCAAAGGAAAATCATTTTTTGACCTAAAACGCTTCAACAAGGCGCTGCATACTGATGCTCTGGTTGCCATTTGCTCATCGCTAAGGGATTTTGGGACCCAACGGGCTGTTAGCTTGCGCATACCTAAACGATCATGTAAGATTGTTGAAACGCTACCATATGAAATGCCTAATGCCTGCGCTATTTTTTCCACCTGAATTCGCCTATCAGAGTATACCAGATCCCGAAGTTTTTTTACACATTTCTTCGTCGGTGGCATCCACTGGGCGTTCAGACCTGGTTTCATCTCCTAAAGATGTTCTACTGCGCATCACGAAAGCATGCCTATATAATTTTGACCCTCTTAACCCCACTTTTATATAGTGAAACTGGGGTTTACAGGGGTAGCCATTATTTTTCTTATTTTTGCTCAAAATATAGACTGTGGATACTCGTTAGAACCGCCTCGCCGAGGCGGGTTCTAACGAGTACTCACAATCTATGTTTTGAGCAGAAATATGAAAAATATCAGTATTTTTTATCTGAAAAAAATTCAGTTTTGGGTGGTAAAATTTTCAGTATATTTGAATAGGCATGTTTTCGTAATGGTTTGAATTCCCCTCCCCAGAATTTAATCTAAGCATAAGATGGTGCAGAAGACCCATAAACATTGGCTAACTCGCCGTGTATTTCCTTGCCTGTTTTATTTTTTAAATGCAAGTACCGAATTACAGCACGGTACTCAGCTTTAGATGAAAGCATGCCTTTGCATCACTAGCCATGTTTGACATTCAATATCTCATTAAAGAATGACTCGATACTGACGTGTGCAATTTTGCACCCATGTATAAAACATATATTGAGACAAAGCATGAAAATCCTGACCGTCTCAGTCCATCGGAAATGGGACAGGCTGATTATTTATTGACACGCCCTCGTAAAATCTGAAATTCTTATTTTTACATGTTATTTTATTCATTTAATTTTTTATCTAACAAGATGTAATTTATTTCTTAATACTTAGGGTTCAAATTTGTTTAACGTCAGATCTGGATCAGCTAGAAGGCGGAAACTGCACGTTACATCAAGGCAATAATTACGTATGCAACGTTATTTAACGAGAGTACTTAAAACACTTTATTGGTTGACCGCCTTGACGAGAATGTTTGATGTTCTTTTTCACTGAGAAATGAAACGCATTTGAATATAAGGCTGAATTTAACAAGACAGCCCTATATATGTATAAATTCCATATTATGTATAAGCCACATAATGGGAAAAGATGGCTTTCGGGGCACATGTAGACATAAGTGGCCAAGATCAGTCTGCGCATCCGCGAGTCTGATGAGGCATTTTGCATTCCCCTTGAAGAATTATTTGGCATTAGAGAATATGACGACATATAGCCAAGTCCTTCATACGATAATATAGTCTTGTTGGCTGATCAGTATTTACTATTTTATTAACATACCTATTGAAACGTATACCACTAAAACAAAAAAGTAGATAAGATGCCTTTTCAACCAAACATATTAAGATTCTTCTTATTTTACAATAGCTTCTAATGAGTACCTACAATATATGTCATCATGGAGAAAAATAAAAAAAATCCTAAAGAGTAATTTCTTCTCTTTTCCATAATATTTTGGTGCATGTAGTTAGATTTTCATATTCAAACAGGGAGCAGATTTTCAATTTGAGATCAGCGTTTACTCAAGATAAGCGAAGTCGAGATAGCGAGAGTCGATTGTATAATAGGGAAAATGAGAAAGAATCTGTGGTGTATCACAAGGCAGGTTTATTCAGTACAAAAATTTGACAGAAATAACCAAGAACTTGCAGTTTTTTTTTTTTTAAATTGCAGTTTTGAAGAAAAAAAGCCTAACAATGTAGACAACGTCATACCCCTATTTTCACTACATATAGAGGACCTTTGGATTATATAGACTTGTTAATACAATGTGCTCTTCTAATATATAAGAAAGATACATCCAACCCTCTTTGTACAGACAATCGATACAACAACATAATTCGTTATAATGACTGGTTCGAAACTTTCGCTCAAGAGGTGAAAGTAATCAGAAATTATGCAAGAATGTTGTATTTATTACTTCAAAAACATATGTTTAAAATATAGGTTAGTTTGTTTTTATCGCACCTGCTTGTAGCAGAGTGCGATATAGGCGTCCGATTTTCCGTCCGTCTGTCAACATTTATGTCGACGTTCGACATTTAAGTCAAAGTTAGTATTCTAATCAACTACAAGACCATCAAACCTTGCATGAAACATCTCCCTGACCTCCTGACTTTGCGACATAGGCGTCCGCTTTTCCGTTTGTCTGTCCGTTCGTCCGTCCGTCTGTTAACATTTATGTCGACGTTCGACATTTATGTCAAAGTTAGTATTCTAATCAACTACAAGACTAAACAACCATCAAACCTTGCATGAAACATCTCCCTGACCTCCCGACTTTGCGACATAGGTGCCCGCTTTTCCATTCGTCTGTCCGTTCATCCGTCCGTCTGTCCTTCTGTTAACAGTTCTGTTATGTCGAAGTTCGACATTTATGTCAAAGTTAGTATTCTAATCAACTACAAGACTAAACAACCATCAAACCTTGCATGAAACATCTCCCTGACCTCCTGATCTTCTGACATAGGTGCCCGCTTTTCCATTCGTCTGTTCGTTCGTCCGTCTGTCTGTCTGTCCGTCTGTTAACAGTTCTGTTATGTCGATGTTCGGCATTTACGTCAAAGTTAGCATCCTAATCAACTACAATTCTACAACAACCGTCATACCTTGCATGACACATCTCCCTGACCTCCTGACTTGGCAGGTACATTGACCCAGTGACCTTCCTATATTTTGCGCTCCATTGACTTTGACACAATTTAGGTTGACGTTCCAGATCTTCTCAATTATAAGGCGTACAACTACCAAACCTTGCATAGTGCTTCTCCTAGATGTACTGACTCGGCAGGTACCTTGACCCGGTGACTTTGACTTATACTTTGCGCTCCAGTGACTTTGACACATTTTGCGTCGACGTTCGATATCTCCTCAACTATAACCATCAAACCTCGCATAGTGCTTCTCCTCAATGTACGGACTCCGCAGGTACCTTGACTGGGTGACCTTGACCTATATTTCGCGCTCCATTGTCTTTTACACCTTTTAAGTTGCACTTCCATATGTCCTCAACTGTAAGGCCTTCAACCACCAAATCTTATATAGTGCTTCTTCTTGATGTACTGATTCGGCAGGTACCTTGACCTGGTGACCTTGAATTATATTTTGCACTCCAGTGACTTTGACACATTTTACGTTGATGTTCGGTATCTCCTCAAATATAACACCTACAACCACTAAACCTTGCATAGTGCTTCATCTCATTGCACTGGCATGGCAGGTACCTTGACCTGGTGACCTTGACCTATATTTGACACATTGTACGTTGATGTTTGATAACTCCTCAACTATAAGGCCTACAACCACCATACCTTGCATAGTGCTTCTCCTTGATGTACTGAATTAGCAGGTACCTTGGCTCGTGACCTTGACCTATATTTCACGCTCCGGTGACTTTTACACATTTTACGTCGACGTTCCATTATCATTGGGCTGTATAATACGAAAAATCTGTGCGGAAGATATAGCCATTAGAGGGAATGGCACTGGCCTGGAATATATGTGCCCCACTAGGCACTTTGTCTACATTTTTTCAACCCAGTTGTCCAACTAACCACTGCTAAGAATGAAATTAACTTATTTAATAACCACGTTCTGTATATTGTGGCTCCTGTGACTTTTGCCCTAGCAGGTGTGATGACGCCTTCCGCGGAATTCTTGTGAGGTTTTTCGTCCCAGTCAGCCCAATGGAGTCATGTCGAGCGCGGTCAGTTTACCTAACCACACGTTTACTGGGCAGGCTTAGTCCTCTAAGCGTTTAACCAGTATTGTGCACATTCTTTCGCCAGAAACTGACAACTGCCCTTCTTGAATCAGAGGAAGGGAGAGAATGATTGTAGAAAATATTTCATGATCAGTCTCCACGAAAGAATATTGCCGACCTCGGCAAAATATATGTTAGAGTCGTCTCCTAATATCCAAAACATATATTCTGTGAGGAAATAAGAATAAACCAACCTCTTTCTTACATTTCTTTCTGCTGCATTTAAGGATGTTTTACAACAGACAATTAGAAACAATTGCTATAGTTATAATTAGGGTCAACTGTACAGTTTTTTTTATGTGTAATTATGTTTATACTACATTGTAAAGAATACAAAATTAGGAAGCTATTTACAGTATGTCAGATAATTAAGGTTCGCATTGATCATTTATCTTTGCATTCTTTGTTAAGAAAGAAAAAAATACTAAACATCATTATGTTATGATAACAATGTGTTGGTGTAGAATTTATCCGCTGCTACTTGGCACATGTAACAAATCTTTCATCAAAGCGAGAGATCAAAACATCTTATTTACTCTAACGTTTTTGCTTCTAAATATACTTGTCCTAACATTTATTTCTTTCATCCCTGAGTTTCTGCAGTGGACTCTTCTATCTCACGATCCATTTTTCCAAATAGTGGTCTTAATCAAACAGAATGACAAAAGGTGTAGGTTTCGTTGAGTCAGATTTTATTTGTGCCTGGCATAACTTTTGAATAATAAAGAAGTAAACTACTACTTGTTCATGATTGAATGTAGAATAACATAAAGGAATCGTAAGCAGCTCAAAATCATTGCACTATGTGCATACTATGAATTATGCTTGTGCGAGTCTATTTATCTTGAAGCAGCTCAAAATTGCACACACAGCACTCACAGAATTTACACCTTTTACAAAAATATTTGGTCTGCTGGGCTTATAGGGTTGAACAAATTAAACTACAGTCGACTCTCGTTATCTAAAAATCGAAATACTTCGAGATATCCGAACTTCGACATATTAGATTTGCAGAATTAAGGAAAAACTCCTTTGACTAATACAGTTCACAAATGGATATGTAATTTGACACCTGAAGTTAGAGATATACGTATTTTGTTACCTATTGTTGGCTTATCATGTTAAAACAGGGACCAGACTTTCACTTCGAGATAAGCAGTTATTCGGGATAAGAGAAGTTGAAATAACGAGAATCCACTGTAGTAACGAAGCTGTCTAAGAAAACGACAATCACAGAACACAGCCTACCAATGACAATAAGAGGAGGGGTAAACAAAAAATAGAAGAAAAAGCACACATGTAACAAAGTGCGCAATCGCCTTTCTCTTCGCCAAAGTGGTGGAAAAGGAGCTCTATAAACATTAAGCGTCCGTTTAAATCCTATACATTATTTTTGTATGTATATATGTATTGCATGTCATAGAGAAATTGTGAAATAAATATGTTTAAACTTAAGAGGCGATCACATTGCCTGCAATACCTGCAGCACAAAGCGGCGATTATATTGCAAGACAGCAGCACCAAATACAGCACGACAAAACCCATATCAACCCATATTACTATCGTACAGTATGTCTACAATCTGCTGAGTAGTACACTGTTTATAGAGGTCTTTCTGCTCAATACTTAGGCTTGCATATGACACTAAAGTAAACAAAATTCACTTACTAAGTGCAAATACGAGTCACGTAGGAGGAGGAGGAGGAGGAGGAGAAAATGTGTCTACGATCATAAAAAAACTGCGTATTGCACAGAATAAGATCATTATTTGCTCTCATTCACATGTTGTGATTTTCGGGCACTTTCTAGAAGCAGAATTATTTAATCTGAGAATGATGAAGATCTAATCACATAGAGAATTAAGTAGATTTATTTATGCCGTAAACAGGTAGCTAGAAATAACACACAAGTTGGTTTACAGAACGGGGAAAATAAAGGAACACGCTTATATCGCTCTCATTGCGTATGTGAGTAACGAAATATTTGCAATAAAGGGAAATCATCTAACATAAAATAGTTTTCTCTCCTTTATCATAGGTTATATAAAAATTTAATCTTTGATATTATAAAATGGTCCAGTTGAGAGTAAACACCTAGATGATATTGTGCAGATACACAGGCTGATCACAATGTGCTTATTTAGCATGCGCTACATGAGACATTTTTGCTCGACATCCCCAGCTAGCATTCTTTATAAATCTACAGTGGGCCGTTATCGGCCCGTCAGGGTAGCTGACGGGCCGATGACGGCCCGCTATAGATTTATATAGAATACTTACTGGGTCTGTACTCTTATTTCAAAATACAAAATGGCGCTATAGATTTGTCGGACACAAAATGAATGGTTTCTACGCTTTGTAACTTGAAGAAAAACTACAGGAAGACAAGACATGGTAGAAATGTTATGTGTTCCACTTGCCTGAAATTGACACTATATATGTCTGAATGCAAGAGATTGTCTAATGAAATTACCTTTTATGGAAAAGAGTTGCTAATTCTGCTTGCCATCTGTGCATTTTGTGGCTAATTAATTGTAGTGTTCTGTCTTTTTCTTTGGTGTTGGGGTCTTGATGTGAGTCTGATTGTATTTTAACACCAAAAGCTTTCTTATTTCGTAACCGATTTTCATATGTTTTCAAACACTCTGCTCGGCTGAACAGGCGTTTTATTGTCAACATGTTTATTAGTGACTGTGCATATTTCCTTTACCCATCACGAACATACCTATTTAATTTTGACTCCCTTTAAACCCACCTTTATGTTGTAAAACTAGGATTTACAGCGGTATACATTATTTCTTTTATTTTTGCTCAAAAACCATAGATTGTACTCATTAGAACCGCCTCGCCTGACCGAGGCGGTTCTAACGAGTATCTTAAATGTATGTTTTGAGCAGAAATGTGAAAAATATCAGAGTTTTTTTTTTATCTAAAAAAATTCAGATTTTGGAGATGAAATTTTCTATATATTTGAATAGGAGTGTTTTCGTAATGAAAGTACTTGGTATGCTTGGTAGGTTTTCTACATTTAAAAAAAGACATTTTCTAGACTTCATATTTGCTTTCTAGTACACAAAGAGCCTTCTGAAAACGAATCAACTCTACCCTTTCGAGCCTAGTCATTTCTTGTAGATTACATTTTTCAGAAGCGGGGACCAAAACAATTCTGAGAGAGATGCCGGTCCTGAAAGTATATCCAATTTCCCTTAATTAAATTAGCGATGTATATGGGCCTTGGTCGGACAAAAAAGTATCTTAACCCATTTATGCCTAGTGGACTCTTCTACTGTAGCTCTTTGGTCCTGTCCATTTCCAATACAAGTTGTGTCCTATTAGTTTTTATTAATACTCTGTTTTATAGAAATTCATGTATTCAGTGCAAACACTGAAGACCCTGATCAGACGCCGCGTTCTGCAGTGTCTGATCTACGTCTACGCTGTTTGGGTTAAGACAGATTTGGATAATTTGTAGATTTTATAGTTTCTGACAAATCCATCATTAAAGAATGATATCTGAAGTGTTTAATGATCTGTGATAGAACACTACTGATACATGTGCCTTTGAGTTATTATATTATAGTCGGCAAACATCATAATATATATCAAACTTTAGTTTCAAGACGACGTAACTGTACTAAATCTTACCATTAACATCTGTTTCCTTTATAAGTATGTTAAATAATTTGTATAACAACATAAGAATTTTATGAATATGGTTATGTCTGAAATGTGGTTACTATGACAGCAATCACGTAACTTTTGCACAAAGTGCATTCAAAATTTAGAAGACAGGATGAATTTCTATGCATTGTAATTAAACGAAAAATATTTGGAGACGATGAAAACAAAACAATTTTAACAATTTGAAACATAAACTGTTCAAAACGCTACAGCATGTTTATACGTTTCCCTTTTGAAAAATAAAACTTTATGTTAAATAAAAAAAAAATAAATAGATAAAAAAAAAAACAAAAAAAAAAACCAACAAAAAAATAAAAAAAAAAAAACCCTTTTCTATGAAAATATATGAGGAGTAATTGCAAAGGCAAAACTTCTCGCATTTGTTTACACTCGAACTATGTGTGTATCTGAATTCATGCTTTCATTAAAAGGTATTGCGTGTCAAAGTCGTATTAACTACTTCGTTAAGCTAACGAATATTTCAACAACGGGGTCCTGATAGCGGAAGCTATTGAACAGTGATAAATACGCATTAGCGCCTGAAAATGATGTCTCGCATTATATGTCAGTCGGAAAACTTTCTTGAACACTGTCACGATGAAAATATATGCGGTCTTATTTCGTGTGTTAAAGTGGGATTAAGTCTAGTAAAAGAGATTTCTGTACAATAAAGTACAATACTGTCTATCTGATTCACATTACAGTGGAACCTCAATGGCTCGAACATCTTTGGGACCATGGAAATTTGTTCGAGACATGGGTAGTTCGAGCCACTGAGGGTTAATCATGGCACAACTTCAGGAAGCAAATAGCGATAATTTTGGGAAATCTTTTCGATTTTCTACACAACGATTGTATGTTGAGTGTACTCATTAGAATCGCCTCGATGAGGTGATTCTAATGAGTACACACAACATACAATTCCATGATAAAATAAGGAAAAATTCCTAAATATTTGTTTTCTTGAGCTATTGGAATAATTTTGTAGGGACTGAAAAAAGAGTTCGAATCATCCACGGTAAAGGAACCATCCGTGTTCGAGGCATTGAGGTTATACTGTGTATCTAAAACACATTGAAGTTCAAAATCCAACATTTTATCTCAATTATGAGGCCCAAGTGACTGAATTGCTCCCCTAATCACTAACATAAAGATATTAACGTTCTGCATGGGTACAAATTTCAGCAGATGACATTTTATATTTTTTATTGTTCCCAGAAAACAGAATTGACACGGCATGCAACTGACCTCTTTCGGAGACCATTTACATGTAATGTCAAAAATATTTTCCGGAAAAATAATAAATATACTATCAGTTTATTGATTTTTTAATTAGCCCTAATTGGTGAAGGTGCAAACATTCAGAGATAAAATTAATATGTGAGCTCAGGAATGAGATCAACATCAAGATCCCAACACCAAAGGGAAGGAAAGACAAATATAAATAAACAGCCACAAATAAACAGACGGCAAGCAGAGTTGGCAACTCTTTCCCAAAAAGGTTGCAACTCTGTTACGTAAATTAATTGAATATATCTTAAACTTACCGGTCCCGGTGTTAGTTTTACTCTTTGTTGCTTTGTGGTTTTATTCTACGAGGCGATTTGTTTTATGTTTTACCTTGTATTGTTTTGTTCTTGTGTTTTTCAGTCCTTTTAGCATTGCGATTACGTCGCTTGGGGGAAGAGAAAGCTAATCTTAGTGCTTTTCGTCCGTTTGTTCGATTTGTGCTTGTTTGGTTTTGTCGGTTTCCTCTTCCTCTTGGTGTCTGGGAAGGGCTGCGATTTGTGATTGTGGCATTCCCTGGACTTTTCTCTTACCTCTCGTACATGTTGAAAGAAAAACGTAAGTTAGTGAAACACTAAAACATGTATGTGGAGCGGGATGATGGCGTATTTGTTTATTCTAAAACAACAATAAAGCAGATGGGTATCAAACAAAATATTATTAGAGGACAGCTCTGGGAATAGTACTATCAGTGATGTTGTAGATTCAGAAAAAAAAACACAAAAATAAATCATTGAAATTAAGTAAAAAACAAATAACCTCTCGTTTTAACATTAACAAATGAACCGGGGTACAGCATGTCCTACAAGATTGCATGTGCACCCAGTGAAGACTCATATCAGCCTGCGTATCCGCGCAATTTGATCAGAGCATTCACATGGCTCTCTGCTGGAATCAAATGATCCAAAGCATCTTCCTGCGGACAGCCAAGACTCTGATCAGATTGAGTCTTCGCTAAGCGCACGTGCAATATTGTAGCGAAAGAAAGACTTACATGTTTGTATTTACATCACGATAACATGACTATATAATTTTGACCCCTTTAAACCCCACTTTTATATAGTAAAACTGGGTTTATCAGGGGTATAAATTTTTTTTCTTATTTCTGCTCAAAAACATAGATTTTGGGTATTCGTTAGAACCGCCTCGGCGAGGCGGTTCTAACGTGTACCCACAATCTATATTTTGAGCAGAAATATGAAAATATCAAAGTTTTTTTTATCTGAAAATGTTTAGTTGTTGATGGTTAAATTTTCTATATATAATTTAATAGACGTGTTTTCTTAATGGAATCATGGAAGGCAGCGGCAGTAAACTCCATGGAGGTGAGACTTAAGCCCCTCCTCTACAGTAGTTTTTTACTAATCGTTCCAAAGCGGTTCCTCTGTTGCAGTTCGTCTTTGTTTACGTGTCGGTAGCTTCATGTGTGACTTTTTTTTTGTCATAGTTCATTCCTCGTCTCTTCCTGATTTTGGTGCCTCGGAAAGACTGTTCGTGATTGTGGTACTTCCTACATATCTTCACTTATAGTTTTGATCGTTTTGACAAGATTTGTGTTTTCAAAGATTTCAATGTGGTCTTGTAAACTACAAATTTGAAATGTAATAAAATGTGAATTATGTAATATAACAATGATACTACATGGTCAGAGTGTAGGGGTGGTTGGGTTAGGCAAAGATGTCGTGTAACATACGTCACCTAGGCGTCCAACTGATATTGGCTTGCAGTTGGGCAAGGCCTGCTATCTTTGCAACAGGTAAGGTTAGAAGGGGAATGTTTTATTCCTTCTGTTTCTTCACTTTCATTCATTTTCCTTTCTCCCCTGTCCCTCTCTTTCATCTCCTCTAATATATCTTCTATCTCTCTTCTCCCTTTCTCTGAAAGACGACACAAAATGACCCACAAGGGTTGACGTGTCGTTGAACCCCAACTCAATCAATGGTCAGAGTGTACATCCACGAAGACAACTTTGGCTGGTAACAGGTTAGTTTGGAAGTGACATGTTTTTTTGGTTTTTTTTTCTTCAAAATTTGTGTCAAAGGGATAATACATGTATATTAAAACATTAAAACAGGAACGTAGTGTGTCATTGCGTTTACTTATTACCTCAGGACAACAAGCTACATATGTTCTTCATTCAACTAATACACTTGTGGCGAGATATTAACTTTGGGTATTAACATTACTTTTACCGTCCTTCCCACCTTCTTTGCCCCATTTACAGCATGAATACTGACACAGTAGAACATATTGGTACCTGATTAGACGGTGCGGGTGCAGGTGAACTGCCGGGCTATGCCGCCGTTGCTCGCATATTTACACGATTGAACAATACTGTAGCACTCACGCGTCATTAAACTTTGCTCGTCACGGTGATTTTAATGAGAAATCACCACATATCGCCTTATTCCGACTAGCAAAAATGAAAAAGAGAGAAAACAAAAACTATGTTACAAACATATCCTATACAAACGAATCTCTACTCACCTAGCATTCTTTATAAATGTATAGCGGGCCGTTATCGGCCCGTCAGCTATCCTGTCGGGCCGATAACGGCCCGCTATAGATGTAAAAAGAATGTTAGCCAGGTACCTGTTTTGAATTGTTTTGAAATACCTCTGATATGCTAACAGGTACCCCCAATTCATTCACACTACAGTCGACTCTCGTTATCTCGAACTCCAAGGGACTCTCTGAAATACTTCGAGATATCCGTAGTTCGACATATCAGGTTTGCAGAATTGAGGAAAAAATAATTTGATTAACCACATTTAACAAACTGATAGGTAACTGGACTTTTGAAGTTAGAGATATATTGAAAATATTGTGGAAAAGAGGAGAAATTGCTCCTCAGGAGCAATTTCTCCTCTTTTCTACAATATTTTCCATCTGTTGTTAGGTTTTCATGTATAGGAAGGGACCAGATTTTCACTTCGAGATAAGCGGTTATTCGAGATAAGCGAGGTCGAGATAACGAGAGTCAACTGTACTTATTTGAATGCAACATCCATAATACAAATCAATCTAGTCGTATTTGATTGATGGAAACAACACTTCTCGCTGTCAGAAAGACAACAATTTATTTGGCAGCTTAGAATTACTGCCGATCATAAACGACAGGCATCAGGAAACAAAAGTGTTTCCAGCATACAAAAACAGGCCGGAAACCTGTCATTTTTCCACACGCGTTCTTTATGGCTTCAACACTGCAAACTACACTCGGAGATGCCAACAGTACATAAACTTCAACGTCCGAAAACGTACTTTCGTCCGAAAATGTACTTTCGTCCAAAGATGTACTTTCGTCCGAAAACGTACTTTCGGACATGTGGACCAGAAACGATTCGGATCAGCCTGTTCATTTACGCAGACAGAGCAGAATCTTCCATATGCGCATTTTGGATAGCCAGGTTGCAATGTTTCTTCATGCGCACAACGACTACACTGATCAGACTGCGCGGAAGCGCAGGCTGATTTGAGTCTTCGTTGGGCGCACGTGTAAGAAGGTACATTTTCTCACGTTGCGTCCCAGATATCTCTGTGATGCGGCTTATAAGTGACCTTGCTTTTTTTCTCTCTGATCTCCATGACTCAGCAAGTATGGAGTAATTTGATTTCAGTTTAGAAGCCATCAATCACTGAAAAGAGAAAAGATATGAATGCCTGATCACTTCGCAGGATGATAGACAATTTCTGCACATTACATAAATTGTGATTCCGACCAATTAAACTGTGAAATTGCTGGACAACAAATACGTTTTAGTCTGATTCAGTCAAAACTCTTCAAGGATTGTTCATGCGTTGGGGCAAGACATTTTTATTATGCAGAAGCTAATTGGAACCTGAATGAAATATGTTTACCGCGATCATATTAGTCTTACCTGTCTTAAAGGCCACTTGTATAAAGCAATCGTCTATCTTAAAAAGGCTACTATTTCAGATCCTATAAAAGGTAAAACAGTGGAAATTTACCTGGCTTTAATAAGCAACCACTTTTTGGCTTTTCTACAGGTACTAGCTTAGCACAGGTTTGACTATATATGAAATAACACACACACACACACACACACACACACACACACACACACACACACACACACACACACACACACACACTTCTCAAAAATACGTGGTCATTTTAAGTTCTGTTTTTAGAAGCTTGCGTCCAGTATGGATGTCATCACTTTTGTGTATAGTAATTTCTTCGATACTGAACTCATATTACATTCGTTTTCCGAGGTAGCTAAATTTGAATATAAAACAATATGTCAGTTTTGCAAAACATATTGACAGCTTGCCATTCTTGTCTTAACCCGCACAGCCCAGCAGACTAAACCCAATACAGATACCTTTGCAAACAGGGCAGATCCAGATGAGACGGCTCGTTGAAACCTTTTGCAACAATGGATATGTTCATATTCAGAGATGGACGAGTCCATATCAGAAATTCGGGGATTGAAAGGGTTAAAGGTTGAGCAAGTCCATCTTGCTATTTAATGATCTGTTTAAAATCTGATAGACTAGCACTAAACAGTGCACACCCTGATCAGACGCCTCGTTCTGCGCAACTGGTCTGGGTCTACTATACTAAGGGTTATTACGGTAATTTAGTATATAATAATTTCAAAAATCTAAAGATGTTTCTTTTGACAGTTCCTCAACAAGCGATTAATAATTCGGGGAAGATGTCTATCTTTATAATGTGACCGACTTATAAAAGCCAAATGTTCTGGGAAAATTTACCACTGTTACATAATGGGTCTGTTCAGAAAAAGTAAAAATCGATTCAGTAGCTACAATAATTGGGCCGAGTCGAGCCAAAACCTATGGACTGTTGCAACTGTGCAGGCCCAGATTAGATAGTATACATGTGCAGTCTGGTCAGAACATGTACAGTTGGGATAGTGATTAAATATATATAGTTTTACTCGTACGTCATGCCTTTTGATATGACCTGCAAACATATATTTTCTGTACGTGTTGAACATGCTTAATTGTAAGATGCGTCGCATCCCTTCACATTACGAAAACATAACTATTCAAATATACTGAAATTTTTACCACCAAAAAAATGAAAATTGTCAGAAAAAAAAAAATCTGATATTTTTCATATTTTGCTCAAAACATAGATTGTGGGTACTCGTTAGAACCGCCTCAACGAGGCGGTTCTAACGAGTACCCACAATCTATGTTTTTGTGCAGAAATTAGAAAAATAATGTATACCCCTGTAAACCCCAGTTTTACTATATAAAAGTGGGGTTTAAAGGGGTCAAAATTATATAGGCATGTTTTCGTGATGTACTTTACACGCAATCTAGCCATGCCATAATGTTTGCTTTTTTTTCTCCAGCGCTTCGATACTAAATCAAAATTGATTTAGATCCCCAGTAACTAGAGTTTTTGCTTTACATAGTGGTGATTCTACTTGATTTATTTCTGAATACCGCTGCTATAAGAGCGGACGTAATTTCTGAACAAAAATTCAATATACCATTATAGATCACCTGATCTCCGCACCTGATTTACAATATAAAGTTGAATCCTGCAGAAATGAAACATTTTTACCACTATTCTGAAGAATTGGAACATGTTTTAAGGTGTGTGATAACTGATTTAGGAAACAATTTTGTTTATTAAACTTCCCACTAAAATGGAGCGTATTTTAGGCAGGAAGATTAGCGATGTTCTATTGTTTTAGTTTTATTTTTCAAAGACACAATTTTACTGGTATGTCTAGACTGGCTCCTGTCCAACTGATACATAAATCAACATAAAAACTATTTATATTTTACAAAATTCCAATCATTTGGAATGTCCTTCTCTCTGATTTGGCTGATCAGTTAGGAGTTTCTGACTGGTAAGGGAGATGATATGTGTTGAAAAATAGTCTAGGAGGAGTATTTTACCTTTGTTAATTTAGAAATGTAAAACTCATAGCGTGGTGCCAGGCTATGGTATGTCAAAGTATGTCAAAGATTATTTTATGTGAAAATAAGATAAATGTCACTAATTTTCATAACGTGTTAACCTACTGTAAAACTAACTAGCTACAAAATATACTAACTAACGAATTAAATAAATAGGTAGACTATAAACAAAAACAATCAGAATATCGTGAAAGATTACTTACGTTTAAGTGCATAAAACACAGTCAAAACTAGAATAGAATCGGAAGCAAATGAACCACAGGTTGCATTCCTTTTTTTTCTTTTGTCCATGATGGTATGAGAAAACTTATTTTTGAAATATTCGGTGGCCACATATTTTCAAATCGACTAGAGTCATAGCCCTCAAAAGTTTAATGACAAGACAGGTAAGGTAACTGTTTAAAAGTCGTATTTTTACAGTTCATTGAAAAACTAGTTAGGTCTGTTATACGGCGTCATTCAGTTCGATATCTTTGCAGTTGATTACTGCATGTGCTTTGTCTGTAGGAGATCGTGGGTTGATCCCAGTCTGAGTCATACAGTGCCAGATGTTCTAAAACCTGCTTAATTCTCTCTATCGGTAAGTTGACATAAAAATTGGTCGACCCATTGGGTGGATAATTAGACTGGGTGGAACACCAAGATTGACGATTAAAAAGTATCTTGCCTGTGAGAGAGCGCTATAAACATGAGCATGGAGCTCTCTGTCATAGTTCTAAGCCTGGCTGGTATTAGACCAGAGCTTACAACAACTATAAAGGCATTGTACTACAATAATAGCGACAGTCATTGTTCGTCGAGACACATTAGCAACAAAGCATAATTTGAGCCAGCACATGAGAAAAGGGTATTTATCACATGGCGACCAGCAAAGGCGAGCCTGCACATAAGCGCAGTCTCACCAGAGCCTTTGCTGTTCGCAGACATGTAGTAGAGACATTAAGAAACTTCAGGCAAACAAACGCATATTTGTAGCCCAAAAAGGGGACTTCGCATAAACCACAAGTTAAAAGGTCTTAAGGTGCCCTTTTTCGTGTGCTTGCCTATTGGATCTATAGCAATGATCTCCTGTTTCGTGAAGGAACACAGAGATTCTACTTACTTCTAATATATATTCTAATGCGTTTTCTTCTAATATGCTTTCTCTGACTTCTTTCAGTATTATTTTACACAATTGAATTTTAGTACAAAGCTCTGTGAAAGCATCACGAAAACCTGCCTATATAATATCCCCTTTTATATCGTAACACTGGGGTTTACTGGGATATACATTATTTTTCTTATTTCTGCTCAAAATAAGATTGTGGGTACCCGTTAGAACTGCATCGTCGATGCGGTTCTAACGAGTACCCACAATATATTCTGCTCAAAACATAGATTGTAGGTACTCGAATCGCCTCGTAGCTGCGGTTCCAACGAGTACCAACAGTCTATGTTTTGAGCTGAAACATGAAAAGTATCAGATTTTTTTTTATCTGAAAATTTTCACGTTTTGGTGGTAAGATGTTTAGTAAATTTGAATAGGCATGTTTTCGTAATGACTGCATTTGTATATGTATTATTTTCAGTTTAGGGGGACTAGTTATACTTTGTCGATTCCCTGCCTGTTTGTATAAAGGGACACCTTTTGTGACTTCATGTTGGGTTTTCTGCACATCAAGGCTCTTTTGGAAAAGGGTCAACTCTAAATGGGATAAATTTGTTGTCATTGGGAGCAAATACTTTTCTTTTAGAACAGAGGCCTTTTTTACAGAAATGGTCGAAATAATTAAGACATATTTACCTCCCCTGAAAGTGTATCCATCCCCTTTAAGGCATATTGCGTATACGAATTGGAGCAAAATAAAATATGTTAAACAACTTGCACCGCACAATAAGTGCAATACGACTGCGCAGATACCACACAAAAATTGCAACAGCAAATGTTTAAATGGTTGTACGGTCACTGCAAAGAGCAAATGTATTGAGCTCATCTATTTTAAATATAATATTTTATTTATTTGTTTATTTATATTCTCTTTAAAACTAAACAGGCAACAAAAGGTACAATAAACCGGACTGTTAGGAATATAAACTCAAACGCGGCAATGAACAAACATACTGAATTGATCGGTTCATGAAATCGCAAAGGGGTGACTTGAGTAGTTATCACTTTGTTCAAGCTGTGGCTATCAAATGTTCAGATCACGCAGATACGTGGTTCCTGACCGGCTTACTGATCATGAACAGAATAGTCTTATACATGTAGGAACTGAATGCACTTGTTGTTTTACAAGGGAGAAAACGAATAGACTAGAATATAGTTTATTGGTCATATGTTATGTACACAATACAAATAATATATATTTTAGTTCGTCTTTAATTGCATCTGCACGAGATCGTTCGCTTCCTTACCGATTTCGCTCTGAAATGAAATTATGCTCCCGCAAATGCAAGAATTAATTGAGGTCATAAAGAAGTAGCTTATTTCGTACTGAAATGAAATTATGCTTCCGCAAGTGCGAGAATTCGTCAAACTGTTAAAGAAGCAGCGTATAAATCGGTGCGTCTTGTCCTGGAAGAGTTCGGTTTGGGACCCTCGTGGTTTAGTCCTGCAGGAAGAACTGAAAGGCGTGCAAAAGCGCGCAGCCAGATTTGTATTCGGAAAAATATTGTTATTAAAGACGCATCTATTTGACCTGAAATGAAATTATGCTTCCGCAGGTACGCAAATTCATGTTAATGTTGCGGTTGTACGGCCCATTCAACCCAATGGAGTCATGTCAAGCGCAGTCAATATACCTAACCACACTTTTACTGGGCAGGCATAGCCCTCTAAGCAGTTTACCAGCATTGTGTACATTCTTTCGCCAGAATCTGACAACTGCCCTTCCTGAATCATTGGAAGGGAGAGAATGGCCGTAAAAAACATTTCATGATCAATCTCCACGAAAGAATGTTTCCGAACCCGCAACCTTCTGATCACCAATCGGATGCGCATCCGACTGCGGCCGGCTGTCTTAAATTGTGATTAATGCTTAATTATTCATTGCTTATATTAGCAAGCAAGACATTCTCCGCGGATGCAGGGCATAACACACTTGTGAGCGAATAGGTACATGTAGACTGTTCTCGTTGTGTACATCAACTACAGATGTATGTAATATCAGCCTCAGCAACTCCGTGTCTACCATCACGAAACATGCCTATATAAGTTTGACCCCCTTAAACCCCACTTTTATATAGTAAAACTGGGGTTTACAGGGGTATACATTATTTTTCTTATTTCTGCTCAAAAACATAGATTGTGGTACTCGTTAGAACCGCCTCGCCGAGGCGGTTCTAACGAGTACCCACAATCTATATTTTCGGCAGAAATATGAAAAATAGAGTATTTTATCCGACAATTTTCAGTTTTTGAAGGTGAAATTTTGTAAGTATTTGAATAGGCGTGTTTTCGTAATGCCATCAAACTCACGAATCCTGGAGTCATGGGTTTTGACGAACATGAGCATTATTTGACAGTTTGTTAATTTCTCCAGAAACACACAACATCGTTTCATGATGCAAGATAGTCATGGACAACTAGTATATTATTTAACACCATGGGACGATTTCCTGTTTCAACTGTGTTAAGAAAAAATCAAAGTCAAAACAAAGAACTGTGATGGCTGTCTTTTGGGTTTACTTTCATATAAAATGACGCATTAAATCAATTTTCATATTTTTCACAAGGCTGCTGACGTTGTATAGTACCAAATATGATTATTTCGATAATCCAAAGAGCATCATTAATCTATTGAAATGTTTATCTTTGTATTCGTTCCTTTTTATTTTTATGTTCTCGGAGATGTTGCACTGATGAGTTAAAACCCTTTACGCGGACTGAACAGATGTCTTGTGTATACCACGGCAGAACTAAGGGCGAGGATTGTGGCCACGTAAAATCGATTACCAACCCCCCTCCCCAACCGCCTCCCCACTGCCACCCGACCCTACCAGTACATGTAAGGTTTCTACTAACCTGGTGAAAATCTTATTTTGGATAGCCGTTTGACCAGTTATTTAGGAAAGAAACTGTCCCTTTGGGTTTTGTTTGCGGTGCTATTGCTTTAAGTGAGATCTTCTTTCCCTTTGGTGTCTTGAACGGAAGGTGTTAGGTAATTGTATCGATTCCTGATCATTGCCTTCCTTTCTATTTGCATTTCTGTTTTTTTTTTTTTTGTTTTTTTTTGTTTTGTTTTTTTGTTCATCTCTAAAAGAATTACCCCCGTTTTAAAAATGGCCGCCGTTATGATGCATTAACTTTAACGGGTAGGAAATTGAAGCACTTACATTTCATGTTTAGTTGGAGGCATGAACCATAATTATAGAAGAAAATATTCGTAAGAAAATCTGGTCAGCTAAATTGATTTTGTATGATATGAAAAACACATGCAAATAATTACTGAAGCTAAACGACACGCTAGCTTTTTGAAAACAAACCTAATATTTCTTTTAATATAAACATCGTGCTCTGTCTTCCTCACATCCCTAGTGGCAGTAAATTAGTAAAATATGGAGATACACAGAAAAGGCCAAAATAAGAGAAAACAGCCAGGCCTGTGCACTAGAAAATGTTAACACAAAAAGGCTCCTACAACAGCACCCATTGAAACAACAACAACAACAACGCGTGCGCAGAAAGTGGTTCTGATCTGGATATGCACTGGTTGCTGAAATTAAAAGAAGTTTAGGGTTAAATGAAACAATCTTAAGTCCACGTTCAGGACCATTTTCGCAGCCTACACTCAAAGAGATAATCGACCCACCAGTGCTGTCAGTGTTTTGATTTACTCAGTGTTTGCAAGTATAATGCATGCTTATTATGAAAAATGTTAATAATGTATACAATAGACCCTAGATACCTTGATTGTTTTGCTATATATAGGGACACCTGCAATACATATAGGGACACCTGCAATACACATTACACAGACACGTGAAATTAAGAATTATCTTTTACTCAATGTTGGCAAGTATAAAAGTCGTCAAAAGCATAAGACTACCATTATCCCAATGAGCATTCTTTATAAATCTATAGTGGGCCGTTATCGGCCCGTCAGGGTAGCTGACGGGCCGATGACGGCCCGCTATAGATTTATAAAGAATGCTAGCTGAGATGTGTTCTGAATATTGCAGTTACCCTAAGAATTGGGACATAAATGCTTGCCAAATAGTGTAGAACCGGATCAGACGCCGTAGGTCTACACTGCTTGCCACCCATTCAGCAGGCTCTGGAGACAACAGCAGGTAGTAACAGGGATTTAGTCAATATTTAGATTAAGTACGAAAGGAATTAAGATGTTCCATTATTTAAGGTAAATACCATAAATTATTGCTCACTAGAGATGGCATTGAAATCATTGGGCAAGCTGTGACATATCAGCTTAATTGAAAGAAAAACTCTGTCTGCTGCAGAGGGAGATGTGATTCATAATAAACAAGCGTTTCTTTCCCACATGAACCATGGCGTAAGCACGAGACTTTTATATCATATGGAGGTGACAAAATCCTGGGTCAGCCTGTGTATAAGCGCAGTCTGATCGCTCATTTTGTAATCAATAGATAATATAGAAAGTATCGACGAAAATTAAAGACTCTGATTAGACCGCATGTGTATACAAGGCTACGATAAGTTCGCACGGATGTAAGTTGTTGTTTTTTTTTTCTCATAATGTACATTGTATATGAAAAAAAGGAGAAGAAGACAAGAATGTGTATCCTAACAGCAAGGTTTTCGTACGTTTGTTCGATTTGTGCTTGTTTGGTTTTGTCGCTTTCCTCTTCCTCTTGGTGTCTGGGAAGGGCTGCGGTTTGTGATTGTGGCAATCCCTGGACTTTTCTGTTACCCTTTTTTGTATACTTACTATCCCTTTTAAGTGGAATTGATACATTGTAAAGGAAAACTATTTTGTCGAAATTATTTTACCTCCCTTCTGAAAAGCGATCAGCTGCAAAAAAAAATAATTTGCTCCCCCTGGAAGCATGTTTTTTTTTATTTTAAATGTAGACCCCATAGGGAGCAAATTCTTTCCTTTCAGGTTAGATCCCATATCAGAAGGATGTGAAGGCAAGTAACCAAAAAATCACGAATGTTAACCCTTCTCATGCTGAATAAATTAAGATGCCACGCCTTCATACCAGCCAATCAGATTTCTTGATCCGGGTTTTTCATAGAAATTCACATATTTATTGACAAACAGTGCAGAACCAGATCAGTTGGCTTCTGAAGAAGCCAACTGATCTGGATCTACACTGTTTGCTAAGACAGCCCAGCTAGCATTCTTTATAAATCTACAGCGGGCCGTTATCGGCCCGTCAGCTACCCTAGCGGGCCGATAACGGCCCGCTATAGAGTTATGTATAATGCTTACTGGGAGGGCATGACGTGTTTAGCAAGAGAAGGGTTAACGCCCCTGTAAAAATACAGAAAAAAATAGTAATTGTATCGAGTCCTCTTAAGATTTTGCAACTGCCTTGTTAAAGAACAATGTATCTTCTTATCAGACTAGAGATATTCTTTAATCGGAATATCCTGAGTATGTGTGGGATGGTGTGGGCTATCGCTGTTTAAAGATGAGAAGTGTCAGTCTCAAGCCTCAAGAGTAAGACAGTACTTCATTTAAGCTTTTCGAAATTAGAGATATTTACGACAGTCTAATTTTACATAACGTTTTGTTTTGAATTGTTTCTGTGTTAATTACACAGGCTTACAGCTACTCTGATAGACAGTTTGCAAAGCGTGAGATTCGCGTTTTCTCTAATCAGTCCAGGTATTTACCTTTTCTTTGGCATTTATATAAACTATCTCAGTAAACTTCCTACACATACTAGTTATAAGCAGCAGTGTTATGTGTTTCAAGTTGCTACATTCTGATAGAGACAGGTGTTGTGTAGCCAGCAGGTACTGCAACACGATACCTACTGTCGGTAACGAATGTGACACTCCGTAGGTACTGCGACACGATACATTCTATCGGTAACCGATGCGACACGATAACTCTTTCCGTAACGAATGCGACAGCCAGCATGTAGTGCAGCACGATCTATTCTGTCCGCAAGGAGTTTGATAGCGTTTGGCTTGTACCTTCGTCCATCCTTTAACAGGGAATATATGAACGGGGAAAACATGCCTGGACGCGGTTATTGTGACTAGGATATACTTCTGCTTAGCTCTTTTGCAGCTTAGTAAATAAATCGGTAAGACATTTTCTTCTTCTTCTGCTTCAGTTTTTTTAATGGTTTCCTCCTTTAAAGCGAAAGCCAATTAAATTCAATGTATACCATCAAGTATTCAGCTTTATACAACACGTATCTTGGTTTTAAGCTGGTCAAAATCGCATAAGAAGATCTCGCATCACATTAGCACACCTATGTGATTGGTATCTTTCATGCTGCATAGCTGTGTTATTGTGATGGGAAAAAGTATCAGTGGTAGCTATAGATCCTTTGGACAAATGAAATGGTGGTTTGTATTATTTCATATATTATTTGTTGTTGTTGTTTTTTCTTATCCACTTTGTTACACATGTTTTCACACGTATAAGAAACATTTGTATTTGTTATGTTGTCAGGAAAAAGAAATAATAAATTTAAAAAAAATCGCTTAAGAAAAAAGTAAAATAAATGTCATAAAGATTGCCTTTGGAAACAAAGAACACACTACGGATTAAAAATGGGAGTCTCGGTTTTATTGAGACTCTTCATAAGCAGTAATGAAATTTTCAACACTTATTTCGCCCTCTAGCGTGTACATGAGCAGAACTCCATTTTCAAATATACCACAATGGGCCCTATGATCCCAAAGGAAATGAAATATAATCTGCACTATGGTGATGTACGGGGAGACGTTCTACCGCGGCCATACGTCACTAACACCAGCTGCAGTGTAGGAAAATAAAAGTCAAAAGGATTGCCTTTGGAAACAAAGAACACACTACGGATTAGAATACGGGAGTCTCGGTTTTATTGAGACTCGTCATAAGCAGTAATGACGTTTGCAACGCTGCTTACGCCCTCTAGCGTATATATGAGCAGAACTACACGTTCAAATATACCACAATGGTATAAGTAAATTAGTATAATATACAGTCGACTCTCGTTATCTCGAATTCCAAGGGACTCTCTGAAATACTTCGAGATATCCGTAGTTCGACATATCAGGTTTGCAGAATTGTGGAAAAAATAGTTTGATTAACCATATTTAACAAACTGATAGGTAATTGGACTTTTGAAGTTAGAGATATATTGAAAACATTGTGGAAAAGAGGAGAAATTGCTCCTTAGGAGCAATTTCTCCTCTTTTCTACAATATTTTCCATCTGTTGTTAGGTTTTCATGTATAGACAGGGACCAGATTTTCACTTCGAGATAAGCGGTTATTCGAGATAAGCGAGGTCGAGATAGCGAGAGTCAACTGTATTTTATATTTATATGACTGTAACTATCGGCGACAATATTTTTAATATCTAATCAGGTATTTAAGCTTTGAAAATATTCAAATAAAAGCCATTTATTGACTGAAATATGTTGCTTTTATTAGCTAGCTGATAATTTATACAAGTGTATATGTCCTGAAATATAACAACAAAATATTGTTTCAGATTTGATTTATTTGATTTTGTATATTTGATGTCTATTATGACGTCATTTGGTCTTAAAGATGACAGTTTTCATAAAAGCCTTTTCTTAAACATTTCTAAAGCCCAATAAATAATTTATTTCGCATCTGATATTTTTTTTATATATTTTTCTCTTTTTTATCTGTTTATGAGTTGATGTACGTTTTCTTTTATTATCTGGATGCAATTTTCCGTCTTTGAATTCATACGCGTTCGTCCTAAAAAACGTGTATTTGAGAAGTTGAATGCGTATTAAACAAAAAAAAAAAAAAAAAAAAAAAAAAAAAAAAGAACGGTGGTTATATTAACCTACTGACCGTTCTAAGGTGGTGGTCCCGGTGTTAATCTTACTCTTTGTTTCTTTGTGGTTTATTCTACATGTACGAGGCGATTTGTTTTAAGTTTTGCCTTGTGTTATTTTGTTCTTGTGTTTTCAATCCTTTTTGCGATCACCTGTCTTGGGGAAGAGAGGGCTAATCTTAGTGTTTTTCGTACGTTTGTTCGATTTGCGCTTGTTTTGTTTTGTCTGTTTCCTCTTCTTCTTTGTGTTTGAGATGGGCTGCGGCTTGTGATTGTGGTAGTCCCTGGACTTTTTTCTTACCTTCTTTTTTCATAGCGTGGTTGATATTTTCTGGTATACTGTGACAATCGAACCCATTCCGGGGTACTGGAATAATTACATGCGTCTCACTAATGAGGGCTAGTTGGCCCAAGCTAGTATGGCACAGAAACCTTACAATGTGTCTGTTATCAGCTTTGAAAGTGTGTTCATTACTTAGGACCATTACTTTTAGAATGTCTTTATTATCACTGGTATAAGTGCCGTGTGGCGGTCGTAAAACATCTCCACGTACTTTACTATAGCGTAGTTTACAGTTTCTGGTCCTTAATGCCTCATCAGTGATCCTCAAATACATTTTCTAGTATCCCGGAAAGGACTAAATGATCACAAAGTTTTTTAATTTATTGTGTTGGGGTTGAACCCCAACACAATCAATTTAAAAACCTTTATGACTTAATGATCATAAAGATTTTTAAATTGATTGTATTTAAAAACCTTTATGATCATTAAGTCCATTCCGGAATACTAGAAAATGTATAGGAGCGTCACTGATGAGGATAATTGACCCAAACAACTAGTTTGTCTGGCCCAGTCAGAAAACTCGGTACTTCGTCCGTTTTCAGCTTTCTGAGTGTGTTGATTGCTCTCAATGGTCATTCCGTTTAGAATGTATTTTAACCGAGTCTTACTGGACCTATCGATCAGTCAGGATCATGCATTATAATGTAAAGTCTAGTACTTATCTCATTATAACAACTTGCACACGATTACTCTCTCCTTATATTCATACACGAAGAACGAAACTCGACAATAACGTAGCGATTGGAGTAGATCCAAACCAGTCTGCACATTAACATATTTTGTTTGTCATTCTATAATCATTACATCTATGAGTTTTTGACATGAGTGGACTCATTCATCTTTGATTTCGGACACATCCGTTGTTGCAAAAAGGGGTGGAAGCAAGGAGGAAACGATTTGCAAACTGTAGATCCGGATAAGATGGCTTTTTAGGAGCCATCTTATCAGGATCTTCGCTGATGGCAAAGCTATATGAATGTAAGTGCTATGTGATAGAGGACTGAAAGGGTTTGGTTGGTTCATTACTGTATGCGAGGGGCGATTACATCCGACGGTCTGCACGAATATACAGACTTTTCTGTGAGTACTATTCCGTATGTACTTCATCATGTATACATTTTAGCCTTAAACAATTCGCAGGCTTAACTGTCAGACGATAAATCGGCAGTTTATCTTATTCACAGCTGGGCTAGACATATCATTTAAATTGTAGCAAAAGGATCTTTCGCTTTTGGATTATTTTGACTTTACATTCAAATTGTCTTCGAATGAGTCAATTTGAATAAAATGACAAAAGAATTTGAATGAAGATTAATCTTCATTGAAAAAATAAGAAAATATGTTTTAACTATCATCTGCTATCATTTATAGTCAGTAGTTTAATATTTATGTGAACAGGATACATACAGTAGATAACTGTCATTTTGTACAAATGAGACAGATTTTGTTCTCCCCGTTTGTTTTTCCTACATACCGATCCCCGTATGCACTGCACAGGAGAGCAAGTCCTTATCCGTTTAGAGTATACTCTTTTTCAGAAAGGAGGCAAAATAATAGTCAGCTGAAAGTATATCCATTCCCCTTAACAAATAAGCCAGATGCTTTCAACTTCGGTTACTCTATGATTTGCTTGCAACAAACTAGGTTCCGCCCCTTTTCAGGGGGCGATATAATAAGCGGAATGTTTACTAAATCGTGTTTATGGTTTTAGACACAACCTTAACCAGAAACATTTCATTTATTCAGAGTCTAACCTAAGAGGCATTCACCACACTGTATAGTCAAACAGGGGAACTATTGTCGGGGTGAGGTGGGCCTAAGAAATTTGGACAAATTAACCTGATTCCACATACTGAATGTCACAAACTAGCTAGTCTGGCCCAGAAGTCTTTATACTTCAGGTTTTCAGGTTTGTGAGTGTGTTCATTTTCCTCAAGGAATCATATGTATTTAAGGAGATGATACATTTTTTTTATTTTCCACCATTTTCTTACAAAGGAAAAAACATTTGCAACTTCCTGGTGGCTTTCGGTACACCAAGTCCCTTCTGGAAAGGTGTTTATTCTAACTGGAATGAATTTAGTCACAATGGAGCATTTAGCCTCGTTTTAGAGTATACCCATTTTCAGAAGAATGCAAAACAATTATGGCAGAGTTACTTCTCTTGAAAGTGAATGGATTCTCTTTAAGTAGCGCGCTACATATATAATCCATTTCACACATGCAATCTTGGGAGAACTTTTGAAGAGATCACTCTCCACCTACTCCTTGGTCTCAAGTTTCTAATTTCTGTTGCAAGCCTCAGATTGTTTTTGTACGTAAACGGCATATATTAAGATTTGTGACATACGAGGGATGTTCGAAATGAATTGCTTATTGTCCTCTGGCTTGATATCCACGTGGGGCACGATAAAAACCAATATATACCTGTATAGGGCTATTCAATATCTACACAATGGTGTATAAATGTACATGTTAGACTAAGTGTAAGACATAAAATTTGCCATTTGAATACACGCAGTCATTGACCACTGCAGTAAAAATGGTTGGTAGAAGCGTCGACAAAAAAGATGAAATACGGGCTTACATCAAAGCTCGCTCAAAACTTGGTTGTTCTTTGAAGAAGCTGATGACTGAAATTTCTACTGCTTTTGGACCTTCTTGTGTGTCTGATGACACAGTTCGGCGGTGGAAAAAGAAATTTGAGTCTGGTGTAGAGTCCATCAAAAATGCACCGAAATCAGGTAGGCCAAAATCTGCATCTCGTAAAGAAATCGTTTCAAAAATAAAGGAAATCATTGAAGGAGATGCCAGATTTACAGTTCGTGATATTGCACGAAAGGTAAGCATATCACTATCAACGGTTCACCTTATTTTGAAGAAGCATTTGAAAGTCAGAAAGATTTCTGCTAGATGGGTGCCACATCTGTTGACTGACGAGCAAAAGAGGCAACGGGTTAAAGTGACCAAAAAGCTGCTTCAAATGATTTCAAAATATGACAAAAAAGCAGTTTGCCAAATGTCGTCACAGGTGATGAAACCTGGGTCCATTATTTTGAGCCCATCAGAAAGGTTAGCAATAAGATCTGGGCCACTAAACACAGCAAACGCCCAATAATTGCCAAACGTTCTTTGAGTACAAAGAAGGTTTTGTATGCAATATTCTTCTCTGGTGAAGGAGTCGCAATAAAAGTGCCAGTGAAAAAGGGCAAAAGCATCACCGGAAAGTACTACAAAGACGTAGTACTGGAGAAACTGAAAAAGTATTATCAGAAACGACGCCCTGCCACTGGTTTTAAACATGTCCGTCTTCTACATGCCAATGCCCCAGCTCATACCTCCGCAATAGTTACGGCGTTTTTTGAAGAAAGAAAAAGTAACTGTTTTGCCTCACCCACCGTATTCCCCAGACCTTGCCCCATGTGATTTCTTTTTGTTTCCGAAATTGAAAGCATTCCTTGCTGGGCGGAAATACCAGTCCCGACATGCACTTGGATCTGCCATTCATCAGTACCTTATTACTGTGCCCAAATCAGCGTACCGTGACGCCTTCAAGAAGTGGATACATCGGCTGAAACTTTGCATTTCTAGCCACGGGGAGTACTTCGAGGGCATGAAATGAGTACTTTTGGGCTAACTTGAAATTTGAAGTCTCCAGATAGAAATAAGCAATTCATTTCGAACATCCCTCGTATGCACTTTGATAAAAGTAAAGCAACTTTTCCAGTTCAAAATCAATGCAAAGTCTGTTAATAACAGAATCAGAATCTGTGCAAAATATACTCCACCCAGGGTCAGGAGGCTTTATAACAACACCAAAGTACTCGTCTGCATCGAGTAAAATAAAGATACTGTTTAGGAAATAAAACACGTATATTGTATGCATATATGGCAATGTAAGTCTACAAATGTGATCATTTTGAAGACTTTAAGTTAGATACACGTATCAAAACAGTTTGCACCTTCAGATATTTCCAAGGCCAATATCAATATCAATTTTCTTTGCGAATATAGTTGCTAAACTTGCAGAATATATTCAATGTTTCATCGAATAGTGTGAAGTGCAATGTTTTGTCATGGTGTAGATTATATTTCTTCCTTTTGTGTAATTTGAATCCTGAATAGAGATTTCTACTCAACATATGGGTAGAGAGCAAGGCAAATATTGCATTTTACATTGCTGTTCTTGAGCGGAATCTGCTACTTTCGGGGCATTTAGAGTCTGACGAGTTCCCTTATCACAGAACGTATTTTGCTTCACAACAGCAATGTTTAGTGCTTATGGCCACCGTAAAATGTTTCAACTTTTCGTGTCTGCGAAGGGCTGTGGCTTGTGATTGTGGCACTCGCTGTACTTTTCTCTTACCGTTTTAGTGTACATGAAATGACACGGGGTACACCTTTTCCTGCAAAATTGCATGTCGCCCAGACAACATCCAAATCAGCCTGCGACCAGAGTCTTCGTTGTCCACCTGAAGACCTGTGGACCTTGGCTACCTACAGAGTGCACTGCGAAATCTGAGAAGACTGTGAACATGCACAAGCTCATCTGAGTCTTCCTTGTGCGCACATGCAACTTTGTAAGAAATTTAGTACCCCTGTTCCATCATAAAATCGTACCTATATAATAACCCCACTTTTATATAGTCAAGGCGGTTCTAACGAGTACACACAATCTATGTTTTGAGCAGATATATGAAAAATGTCAGAATTTTTTATCTGAAAACTTTCAGTTTTCAATTTATTTGAAGAGGTGTGTTTTCGTCATGCATATTTTTGTCCTCTGAGACACTGAAACAAAGCTACATGTATGTAATCATGAAAACTAAATGGAATTTACCTCAGTAAATGGATAGAACCCTGAGCACTGTTGCATGTTTTCATTACTGTCCATGTGTGGACTAAATAAAACGAAATCTTCTATGTTTGATTTAACGATTATTTCTCTGCCTCCACTAGAGGTTGCCCACTGTAATATTGATCTCCTGTCTGATGTCTGTGATCTGCGAGTGTCTTACTTCGTGATACTCGGTGAGGACACTCATCCGTCGGCAGGAAAGGTATCTCTGTCCTAATGTAGCTGCTGTGATTGGGGTCTTGACATTTGATGTACGTTCGGCGGGACTTACTTTCTGCTTGTAGGGCGCCTGCTCTTCAACATACATGTACTTTGATTAAATGACTGAAATTAAGTTCGTCAAATGAAGTGAATTACAGTCATACAAGTGCGCCCAGTACTCTAAAGTTAGTACGGTTGCTTTCTTTTGTTATAACGACTGCGTTGATGCTGCTAATAATGTTGTTTCTCCGAGGGTACAATTGATCCAAAATGTCAGAAAATGTACATTCGAACATATGCACCCGGCAAAAATTCAAATCAGCATGCGCATTCGCACAATCTAATCAAAATATTTGGGTGCGTTTTAGATATCCAACGATGCAACGATTCTTCGTACAATCAACGAAGACTCTGATCACTGCGCGGATGCGCAGGCTGATTTGCGTCGTCGTTTGGCGCACATGTGAGAAGGTAAGTTTTCTTACATTGTAGTTCATTTCGTTCAAAAATTGCGTGCATCCAGCTCTCAAAATTTGGTACAGATTATCTCTTCTTATTTCATAATGACTCGGCCGATGCTGCTGCTGATTTCTTTTTCCGAGTGATAGTGTAGAGTAATAATCAGTAATAATCAGTACTTGGTACTGGGATCAGTACTGCTAAAATGACTTACTTATGAGCTGGGTGGGACACATCATTTCCTACAAGATTGCATGTGCGCTCAGCGAAGAAACTTTGCTGTCCGGCTAAAGATGCTCTGTACCCTTGGCTATGCACAAAGTGCCCTGCAAAGAAAGCTTGCATGGATGCGCAGACTGCTCTGAGTCTTCGTTGTGCACACATGCAATCTTAGAGGAAAAGCTGTGTCCCTGCTCAGTTTTGACAATAACATACGACATAGGATGCTTAATTTCATGCAATTTCTGTTATAATATTTCGGCATTTCTTCAATATAATCCTCTTTCTAGAGAAGTTATTCTTAATGAGTTTGTGGGTAATCGCTGTATTAGACATCACCCGACAATTGTCAACGGCTGACTTTCTTCGTGGATTGACTCGACGGTGCTTTTTACCGGGAAGACGCCTGTTGTCAGATGTCTTCAACTATTGTGTTTCGCTAGTCATAATGATTGATATTCACCTGATTTACCGTATGCGACCTAATTATCGCACATACCTCTGTAATCGCACAGTTAAACAATTCCGTAGTCTTCAGATTATAGCCAGTGTACTGTTTGTCTACTTTATAAAAGCATATATTCTGGGTACCCATTTAATTTGTATCGACAAGTCGATGCAATTCAAATGAGTACCCGCAACATATGCGACAAGTCGATGCAATTCAAATGAGTATCCACAACATATGCTTTTGTAAAGAAAATCAGGATAAAAAATATCAAAATCATCATCAAATAAGTCCTTCGATGATCTTTCTTAAAGTGTATACTTAGTAGGTACTCGTAGATACATATTTTACCACAACTTTTCCCAGTAATTTTGGAAAACCTAAGCCTACAGAGCTGTAAATAGGAAAATACGGCAGTTTTATTTTATTTTATTAACAAAAGTATACAAACAATAAAGAAGTTCAGGACGTAACAATATCAAAGACCTCGATCTAACACCGATAGCGAACCAAAGAGCAAACAAATAGGAACACCCACAACCAAAACAGATAGCTAAATTAATAGCCGAGCGACCATACAACCATAACATTACAGAAAATACTTAAGATTTTCATTTTACTTCACTGCAGCTGGTGTTAAGTGCCGTATGTTTGCCGTAAAACGTCTCCCCGTACTTCATCATAGAGAAGATTTTATTTTTATTTCCTTCCGAATCAGTAAGCCTATTCTGGTTACATTGTAAACTGAATACCGCTTAAGCTGGTGCTACGGGGCGTATAAAGCCTCGCAAACGGCACTGCTGTTTACGAAGAGACTTGATAAAACCGAGTCTCCGATTTCCGTTCTTGCGTATGTTCTTTGTTTCCAAAGGCTTAAACTTTCAGTTTATTACAGAATGAGCCGGGACACAACATTTCCTCCAATATTGCACATGCGCCTAGCGAAGACTCAGATCAGTCTGCACACCAAGATCTCCTTTGGGCACTCTGTGAGTAGCCAATGATCTAAAAAGTTTCCAGGTGGAAACACATGCTGATCTGAGTCTTCGGCTGGCGCACATTCAATTATGTAGGAAATACTCAGCTCTTGCTCGAATGTAATATAAACGGTTTCGTTTGCCGCGGTGTACTGGTATAATTAATCTGAAATAGCACCGTTATTACACTTAAGAGAAAGTAAAATGCATTATTTTTTTTCTATTCTGCCTGCGTTTGTTGGTGTTGTTTTTTTCTACATTTAATCCTATATCATAGATAAAGAAACTTTATTGGATATGCACCGTAGTCTGAATCCATGCAAAACCGATGAATTCTTACGATAAAAATGAACCTTGAGAATAGTTTTCACATATGTTTTATGTGATAGCACGTTGAATTAGATACTGCGGCAGTTAACTATTAAAAAAAAAGAACTAAACATGCGGTTTAAATATAACAGAGTGTATGAGTTTTCCCTAGCATGAGATTGATTATAAGTGAATCACAGATGAAAGTTCAAAATATATGCTTGTTTTATTTTATCTGTTCTACACTCCCCTCCCCGCCCCTAAGTGCTGAACATGTTGCATAATTAAGCTGTGGCAAAGCCAGTTAAGCCTCGGAATCGAGTAGACTGCTCAATCGTTCCCTTTCGCTTGAATAGATTATTTGTTTACAGAACATTGCATACATTTCTTGAAAGAGTTCACTTGGGGCATTAAAAGCTTTAACCCTCCTAAAATCGGTGCGCATTGAAATGGTCTGAGGTCCATATATACCACACAATTCATTAAATATCTGCTTTGAATCTATATTAAGCCTAATGCGGCATTTAATATAGCTACGAATTTCAGTCTTCTGGTCCATGTTCCAATGTAATAAGTAAATTGGTCAGTGTATATTACTGCTACTCTTTCAATTTGAAATAACTCAGTCAGTTGGAAAGCAATTTGCACAAAATAAACGGATGTCGTTAGCTTTCAACACACTATTCAAGTGCAGTGAAACATTTTAAGATATACCTGGGATGAAACTAAGGAAGCGTATTAGTGACAAAACTTTTTGCATGACCCTCGTATACCTGGCATTTTAAAAAACGAACCCATTCATATACTAGATCATGTGAAATGTTGACCCATTCATATGTTGCCCTTTGATTTTTTGTACCAATTTATTGCTGGTAGCTAGAAAAATATCGCAGTCAGTTCATTGAGTATCAAGAGAACAAGCAGCCTCGGAAAATCTCTGAACGAAAGGTATGTACATGTACCGGGATACATCAGAAAAGTGGGGCCTTTCATATACCAATCCAGAAAAATGGGGTCAATCATATATTTTGCCTGAAAAAAAGGAGCTAATCATATACTTGACAGCGCTAAAAAAGGGGGCCATTCGGCATGCACATCCGTACTATATCATATATACCCATCCCCGCCTCCCCCCACCCCTGCGGCGATGGTGATCAGACTAGACCGATGCCCAGGCTGATAAGAGTCTTTGTTAGGGGCGCATGTAGTAAGGTACGTTTTCGTAGCTTGAGACCCATGTAACATATAATTTCGTGACCTTTATATTTGTTTGAAGTCTGTACTTATTGTCATTTTATAATTTCTGAGGGAAATCATGTGTTTTATAGCACAATTCATTCTGGCCAGAAGAAAACCGTTGGGATAATGGCTCAGTTCAACTGCATTATCGCTCCGATTATGCTAATAGTTTTTTTTCGTCTACACCACTGTTTCGGGCTATTGGAATGCATTATAGCAAACTTGAAGATTGACCTGTCTCAGTGGATATACAGTCTGGTCTGGACTTCCATTGCTGGCCGATATAAAAGAGACTTTTTTTTACACTCTAACGTATTATTGCCTTTTGGAATAAATTAGGCCAATAATGTGGCTGAAATTGGTTTGACCTTTTAAATATGATGTTCGTTTAACCTATAAGACTCAAGTAGCATTTCCTTTACAAGCAAATCTGTTGTTTTCAATTTTCTGACTGTGTTCATTGCTCTTCCAAGCAAAACCCCAACGTCGCAACAGCGTCGTTGCAACACCGCTGCAACGTCGTGACGTTGCAGCGACGTTGTAACGACGTTCCTGCGACGTTGAGTGTTTGCTGTATTAGGTGTTCATAAACTGCATTTTCATTTTCTCCTATTCTACATCTTTTCATTTATATTTAGAGGTACCGATCTCTAAATTGATTTTGTTATCATTATAAACTTTGAACGGAAATGCCACTTCTACAAGTTCTTTGTTAAATCATACTACAAACGTTTACAGTAAGGCGTTCCATTCGCGAACTATGGGCCGGGTCACAGCAATTCTTACAAAATTACATATGCGTCCAGCAAAGACAGAGAAGCGCAGGCTGATTAGTGTTCCTTGTCTGCTGGATCCTTGGCCACACACTAAATGATCTGCACAATCTCTTGTAAAATTGCTGTGCCCCTTGTCATAAATATTAGTTTACATTTGCTACCTACCAAAAACTGGTGTACTGTCTTCCACGAACATCTCACTAAACCTTCTGCACTAATATTTTTTAAGTCGCCAGCAGGTTTTTTTTTTTTTTTTTTTTTTGTGGACTAATATTTATTCAATCTTTAAGTTTTGCTACTGCTAGTAAAAGGAATTTTATACACGTCGAAGTTTTCCTGCCATGTTTCACAAAGGAAACATTTTTTTTAACGTACTGTTTGCTTTCCTGCAAAGGGCTCTACTTTTAAAGGAACAGACTGGCTTCTGTGAAGAGTTAGTCTTTTCCTTTAAATTTAGAACCGTTTTGTGAAGCGTACAAAACAATCCGTACTGAATTGCTCACCCTGAAAATATATCCTATATCCACACCCCTTTATGTTTGTTAGTTGCTGTGCAGGTATCAGTGCCATGGACGGCCATGCAGTCAATATTATCCTACGCAAAATACCGTAATAACCCTAAGTATTAGGATAGGTATACCTTTGTAAACTGTGTAGACCCAGATCAGACGCCGCAGACGCGGCGTCTGATCAGAGTCTACACTGTTTGCTATACATACAGCAATATTTTAGACACACGAAACGGTAGTAGAATAGACTGTTTCAACTTTTAGGACAAGTATGGTAAGTAGATAATGTATCAGGGTGCATACGGTATGTAAAGCACCGTCACAGATCCTTGGTTGAAACACTTTATCATACATTGCGGTGAATTGAGCAAAAAGAAAAAAAAAAACGTGAGAAAACGTGCCTTCTGATGTGAAGACTGATCTAAAATTTCGTTGGGCGCACGTGACCGAAGGTACATTTTCTGACGTCACGGTTCAATTAATAAGTAAGTAAATAGATTAATATAGTGATACAAAAAAAAAAAAAATAAATAAAAAATAAAATAAAATAAACAACGTCTCCGAAACAGGAAATCAACATCGGTCTGATTGGTTCATCTTCTCGTGACCAGAAATGTTACGGGCGACAAAATGGGTTACATAACGAAGATAATTCTAATTCACAAGCAGTGTATTTAACAACCGATTGAGTTGCATCCCTCATGCATATGATTGCCGCCTGCAAAATATATCAGTGGATATGTGGAGCTGATACTCATTCAGCTATGATCAAATTGTCATAAAATGCATAATAAATAGTGAGGTGCAATATGCTCGTTCTAACGAGTACCCACAATCTATGTTTTGAGCAGAAATATGAAAAAATATCAGGATTTTTTTATCAGAAAATTTTCATTTTTTGGTGGTAAAATTTTCAGTATGTTTGAATAGGCATGTTTTCATAATGTCTTCGAATTTTCAGTAGAATCAATCTTTCATTGAGCATGTCTTGCCCCTTAACGAAGCTACATGTCTACTTCTTTGGCTGAGGTTTCTCCCTGACCTACCGACTATAGAAGAGAACAGCATAGATTCTGGCGGGACTACGCGAATGCGCAGGCTCACCCAAACCTTTGTTGTTCGCATTTGTTGTTTCCACCGTGTGGCTCAAATATGTAATTTGCAGTCAAGTGCATTGAATTAACTTTTTATTGAGACACCTGGATCGTAGAACATTTACTGGACGTTGAACAATTCATCAAAGATAATGCAATCATGTGCACTGGCATTGTTCTTGCACCAGCCAAGTTATTCAATATCCCCACTCTTAGAAATGAAAAGTAAAACTCAATAGCCTTAAAAATATGTCATTTCACCTTTCCTACACTGTTTCAACAGTGACACATGCAATACTCGCAATAAACCATTAAAGGGAAATGAATGCAATTTCAAGCTAAGAAAATCTTTCAAAAATGTTTTTTGATCATTTTCGAATAGGGGATTGGAATCTGGGCCCAGTTGTTCAAAACTAACGATGTCGTTAGTTAACGTATCGTTAAAACTTTGATCGTTAAATATGGCATATAGGCTAATATATTTGCTAAAAAATGTGAGTAACATTTTTTTGTTCAGCAAAAATACCTGTGAATTAGATATTATACTTACTCGAACAGTTAACATTTTGACCACTAACGAGCTCGTTAAGCTAACGACGCTTTGAACAACAGGGCCCAGGAAGTCACAAATATTGTGTCCCGTGTAAAAGATGGAGAAAATTCTATCAGTTGTGTCCAGATCCGATACCTCTAATCATGCATACCTGTGTTTGTATAGTTGATTGCCTGTTTTACTCAGGCAAACAGAGTATGCCACGGGGTATAATGTTTTCGTCATTGCTTCCGCCCGTCGGAATATCCGTCCGTCTGTTAGTCTTTACGTACGTCATTTAACTTTTTTGTTTAAGTTTTTCTTTGAAGTTGATTGCTTTTCTCATGTCTCATAATGTCTTCAGTTGAAGTTGCTGATGTTTGGTTAGCATTACTATCAGACGTATACAGGTCAGTTAGCGTTATCTTACTGCTGCTAAGTAAGTAAGTAAACTCGGGAACTGATAAAATCAGATCAACAACAAGCCCCCAACACCAAAAGGAAAGACAGACCAAAAAATTAAGCAGCCACAGAAGGAACAGATGGCGAGCAGAGTTGGCAACTCTTCCCCAAAACGATGGCAACTCTGTTACCCAAACTTATCTAATACTTACATAATTTTTAAAAGCAAAATAAAAAAAGAACAGTAACAAGTGAGGCACTGCATACTAACGATTAACAAAAAGTACCACAATGAAAGTACCGCCTTGGAATGTTCAGTAAAGAATTAATCTAGGGTTTGAGCTGGCTTTACGGGATCCCAACTTCCATAGAGGTAAAAGCATAGTTCGGCCAATGTGGAGGTCTGCTACAGACTAAAGGTTAAAGTTATAGATGGATTGACCTTACGTTATTGCTGCAGTGTTCCGTAACCTTTTTACCCACTTATACTGAAAGAATTCATCTTAACTGATCTAGATACACTAAATAGATTTTCTAAATATATTTTTGTGTCTTTCAATTTGGCTTCCGGCACACACAGTCTCTTCCAAACAAAGGAAATAAGTGAAGCAACTTCTTTCCTTTTAGAGCAGGTCCCTTTTCAGAAGGGAATAAAACGATTGGATAGAATTGTTTCTTCTGAAAGTGTATCTATTCCTTAAAAAATTGATGTAAAGTTTATTGCTGTCGGGTGGATACAGGTCGGTTGGTATCATTTTGATGCTGTTGCATCACAAAGGTCAAGATCACAGATTTAGAAATATTGTTAGCATTTGTGCCGAACTTTGCATTAAATATGTTCTGCTTTGCTTATGTTTCCGAAAATCTTCACTTTATGTTTATTAATATTACTACTGGTTGGATGCAGGTCTCGTTACATTATCTTGCCACTGCTGCAGGGCAAAGATCAAGGGGTCATGGTCTGTTAGAGTCAGGCCGTCATAAGTCTTCAAGCCGTCATAAGTCTGCGACGCGAACAATCATCGTGTAATTGAAGAGAGCAGCAATTTGATCAATCTTGATTGGGTTTGTCAAAAATCATGCACTTTGTCGAACAATAGCTGCACTATATGTCATTTTCATCACGAAAACATGCCTATATAATTTTGACCCCCTTAAACCCCACTTTTATATAGTAAAACTGGGGTTTACAGGGGTATACATTATTTTTCTTATTACTGCATAAAACATAAATTGTGGGTACTCGTTAGAACCGCCTCGGCGAGGCGGTTCTAACGAGTACCCACAATCTATGTTTTGAGCAGAAATATGAAAACAGCAGAGTTTTTTATCTGAAAATTTTAAGTTTTTTGGAGGTGAAGTTTTCTGTATATTGGAATAGGCATGTTCGTAATGTGTTGTGCTCAGTATAAATCTTTTAGAAATATTCTGAAACTGCTTTTTTTTTTTTTTTTTTTTTTTTTTTTTTTCCTTTTCTAAAGCTAGTCATCATTAAAAACACTCTTTGTTTGTCCGTTAGGCTTTTTTTCAAATATACGTTATATAGCGATATTAATTCATAGTCATAACGATAACAGTTTTACCAAGTTTACGATACCGATGCCTTGATTTAGAACTGTAATCTTTATTAAGTCTTTTATACGTGACTATTGTTGGTGTTGTTTACCCCATAAAACCTAACACGTAGGGCATCCCCATCTTAAACCGAACAATTAAAATGTCAAAAGTAAAAAGTCACCATGTTTGTCAAAACCTTTAAATGGAACATCGCAATTAGACATTGATAAAATTAAATATAGAAATGAAGCGTCGGTATAAGAAGAATTTGTTTGATTAACTGGAGGGTTTATCAGGATATGCCAAGAATGTGCACTAAACTTGATTTTCAAAATGCCAAACGTTGATATAATTAAGAAAGTAATTTGAATAAGCGTTAAAATTATGCACATAAGGTAAGAGAAAAGCCCAGGGAGTGCCACAATCACTAACCGCAGCCCTTCCCAGACCCAAGAGGAAGAGGAAACCGACAAATCTAAACAAGCACAAACCGAACAAACGTACGAAAAGCACTGAGATTAGCTCTCTCTTCCCCAAGCGAGGTAATAGCAATACTAAAAGGACTGAAAAACACAAGAACAAAATGACACACGGAAAGACATACAACAAATCGCCTCGTAGAATAAACCACAAAGCAACAAAGAGTAAGACAAACACCGGGACCACCGCCTTTGAACGGTCAGTAGAGAAAACACATGTTAGGCAAATCGCTTAATAATGTATTCTCCTGCATATCCCGAATTTCATGCAACATACTGGGTTAACGGTATACTTTACAATGACTTGTTACTGCAATGTTTATGCATACTGTTCAGTGTCAAGGATAATTAGTTTTGAAGTTTTGACTGGCAGAGTATTCCCTATCAGAAAGTCACATTCGTCTAATGCCTTCGCTGTACAAACTCGGCAGAGTTTATGACTCAAAATCCATTGCAGGTAAACTGCTACCAAGAGAATAAACAACTGTTGTCATACCCAAAATATTACGAAGTACGGATTCTTGGATATACCGCATAAATCAAACTGAGAAAATAACAGCTAGCATTCTTCTTTAATTCTTTCAGGGCAATAACAGTCAAATATAGATTTATCATGGGTGCTAACTGGGCAGGCTCGGATTGACTGTGTTTGGCCCTGAGGAAAAAAAAAACAATTACAGCAGCAATCTATTTTCATGTATAATATATGAGTTCAGTAGTACATAAAGAAACAGACATTTCAATAATAATGTCAGCACTATACCATTGAAGTTTGCAGCTTAGAAAATACTTAGAAGAACAGAACCTACTACATTTTCATTACAATAATGAACAGGTGTTTCCTAATGATATACTGTAGTAAAGTCTGGAGAGAACGATCCTTTAGAGCAATGCACACATTATCAAAATTGAAAACAGTTGAAGTGTCAAGTATCCTGGGCCAGATTACATTACGAAAACATGCCTATATTATTTTGACCCCCTTAAACCCCACTTTTTCATAGTAAAACTGGGGTTTACAGGGGTATACATTATTTTTCTTATTTCTGCTCAAAAACATAGATTGTGGGTACTCGTTAGAACCGCCTCGCCGAGGCGGTTCTAACGAGTACCCACAATCTGTGTTTTGAGCAGAAATAAGAAGGCGAGGCGGTTCTAACGAGTACCCACAATCTATGTTTTTATCATAATTTTTTATCTGAAAATTTTCATTTTTTGGTGGTAAAATTTTCATTATATTTGAATAGACATGTTTTCGTAATGGCTAGTTCTGAACAATAAAGCCTCATTAATGACACTCATATAAACTTTCATAAATCCTGGAATGGGCTAAATAAAAAATACAACAAAATGAATAATGTATTTAACCAAAATATTCGGACAGATAGGCTAGATCTGAGCCAAGTTTTGTAGACACAGATCATAGTCTGCATCTGATCAGGTCAACAATGTTTGTCATTCATCCAACAGCTTTTAGACAAACCAGCAGGTAAGATAATAGACTTCCTGAAAAGTAAGGACAAACATTGTGAGGAGTCAAGGTGTGATAATAGGGTAAATACATGTTGAACAAAATGTATGTAATAACCTTAAACACTGTTATAAGCCATGGTTTTTATGGTCAATATACAGCCATTCTGTTTAAGGGGATTGGAAACATTTGGTAGATTATTCGCTGCAAAGATGATAACGTATATGACATGTTGACAACAGCTGTTATTGCAAGTATTCTGGATCAGAATAGCTTGTTTCGGCCAATAAAGCCTCATCAATGACCCTCATATAAACTTTTGGAGATCCCGGAATGGGCTAAATGATTATAAAGTACCAGAAAATATAACCAGACGAGTACCGTTTTTAACCTAAATATTCGGACAGATAGGCTAGGCTTGAACCATTTTTGTAGATCCATCTCATAGGCTGCATCTTTTCAAGCCCATAATGTTTGCCACTCATCCAACAGTTTTTTTGGACGAACTAGCAAGTAAGCAAATGGAATACCTAAAACATTAGGACAAACATTTTTAGGAGTCAAGGTGTGACAATATTTAGGGCAAATACAGGCGGGTCGAAACGTATGTAATAATCTTAAACAATGTTATAAGCCGTAGTTCTTATGATCGATATACAGTCACTCTGATTAAGGGGGTTTGAAACACTTGATGGATTATTCGCTACAAGGATGATAACTTTTGCGACTTCCTTTTTGCTCTTCTGCACGCATATTCCCTTCTAAAATGAATCTACTTTAAAAAAAATCCGCCCAAAGGGAGCATTTTTTTCCTTCCAGAGTTGACTCATTTTCGGAAGGGAGACAAAACAATATGTTTGCAAAGAACCTCCCCTGAAAGTCTATCCATTCGTCTTAATATCAATATTCATGAGCCGACGATTAACAATGGGATAAAATACCAATTAATCCTTTGATATATTATTTAATTATTGAGAGCGAAGTGATTAATTTACTTGCTGCACGTGAATCTGATTGGTCTATTTGTATAACGACTGAGCAATTGTATAAAACATCGGTATCTATGCTTTGGATTGTCGTCAATACAGAGGCTCACATACTGTTATGTAAATATATTTGAGCTGGGGCATACCATTTACTACAAGATTGCATGTAAGACCAGCGAAAACTCGGATTAGCCTGCGCGTCCGCGCAGTCTGATCAGAAGAGTCCTCTGTGGGTTAACAAGGATCCAAAACGTCTTTGCTGGTCGCACATGTAATCCTGTAGGAAATGCTGTGCCCCGATTCAATTTTATTTTTTCTGTTGTTTAACAAGTGACGTCGCCTTCGAAATTGGTATTGTGTAGTAACATGTTGTTAATTTGCAAAGGTCTAGACATTACATACTGAACAATATAAAACGAAAAAAATGGGATATAGCAACTGTTTGTTTGAGGACTCCTAAATGCATTGATGGTAAGTTTTTTATCTTTTGTTTTACGTACACAGCCAAATAAATTAATCAATAAATAAAAATTATTGTGAACATATATATATATATATATATATATATATATATATATATATATATATATATATATATATATATATATATATATATATATATATATAACATTGATTAGAAATTTTAAAGAAAAATCATGCGCATATTTGTGAAAAAAAAAAAGGAAAAAACAGACAAACTCTCATCGGGTCGTTGGACTTTGTGTGCAATAGCAGAGATTTGATCATCAAATTGATATATAACCACAACAGTCTGAGAGAATCCAAAAAGACGTAAATGTGAATGTATTAGGGCTTTAGTCGAAGAGCATCTCGGGGTTCTTGAGACATCTCGAGACAGAAGCATGGCTCGAGCCGTGTCTTAGTCTACATAAAGTATGTTATCACAAAAATGGAACATTATAGTGTAGAGTTTAAATGAGGTGATGGTTACATCATTGTATACCTACCTGATTCATACTAATATCTTTTAGAACGAACGGGGTTGTAACAGCATCAGTATTTTCTATAACACTTCTTAACTTCCACATGAAATATCAAATATCAAGCCTTTTATTTTCTTTTTTTTTTTTTTTTTTTTTTTTTTGAAATAGCTAGAACAAACTATATTAAGAATTTCGTCCGTTTTATTATCCTGTTTTTACATGACACTTTAAGAGTTAAATATATCGGAATAAAACATGCTACATTCTGTTTAAATTTGAGAAGGCTTGCTTGAGTAATTTTCAAAGAGAAGGCCCACTTTATCTTGTTTGTAATGACAAGAATGCATTCTTTACTTCTGGTGACTAAAAAAAAAAAAACATTTGAAACTTTGGTCTTGTCAAAACTTACGTGACGCATAATCATACCGTTTAGATAGCATTTATATGATATTGGGCTATAAGTTACTAAGACAAACACTGGGAATTCCGATGGGTACTAATTGTGCTCTATTTGTGACAGATTTGGTTTTGTTTAGTTATGAAAGAGATTTTATTGTTTCTTTCTGATAATACACAAGCTGTTATTATGACAGCTTTTAACTCAACTTCCAGATATTTGGACGACCTTTTGAATATCGACAGTCTTTACTTTGAAAGAATGGCCACTCATATTTACCCTACTAAACTGCAATTGAACAAAGGTAATTCTACTGATATCGAGCCGTTTATTTTTTTTATTTATTTTTTTTTTTCATATGCATTAATCGATTTCAAACGGGTTTGTTTCATTCAAAATTTATGACAAACTCGATTATTTTGATTTTGAAATTCTTAATTTCTCGTTTCGGATGGCGACGTTACTCGTGTCCCTTCTTAAGGTGTTTACATTTCTCAAGTTGATCTTGCAAACCAGAAGAGTTACTAGTCATTTGGCTGATTTCAGTTTAGCAAAAATTTGATTGCCGAACTTCTCCAACAGGGGTATTGATACATGTATCATAAAATTGGGAAAGCGTTTACTTACTAAATTCTACCGTCGATACTACAAAATGGCTTCTTAATACGATATCGATCTAAACGCTTTTCTGCTACAAGACCTATAGGAATCTGAATTTTATGTTATCTTTGTGTATAAGTTCAGACAAATTGAAGGTAAGTCTATTTTTTTTTTCTGATCTATTTAGTAAAATTGTCACTTGCTATAAACGAAAGGGGTTATAATATCTATACCATAAAACAATCTGCTTGCTTAGCGGCTGACCCAATCACGGATGGCCACTTTGGTTACCTCTTTAATTTCATTCCGGTGGGTCTATGATGGCTCCGACTTAAAATCTATTTATTAAGATGGTCTAGACCGGATTGTTGATGTCTGTTTCTCGGCCTACCTTTGATCTGGTGGTTTTCTTTTGCCCCAGTACTTCATTTGTGTTGTTTGACAACTCGTAGATCGCCAAATGCCTCAACTCGCTGTTTCTGTTGAGTCCTCATCTTTGCTTTATTATAGGCTGCGCTTGTGATTTATTTGTCGCCCGTAATGGTCCATGGGTTAGAAGACTGCGCGGATCAAACAAATATAGGTTTTACCACTGTGGAAGCTGTGTGCGGGGGTTGGGGTCCCGTAAAGGTAGATTAAGCCCCAAGTTATTTATTATTGACCGTTGCAAGGCGGTATTTTCATTGTGGTACATTTTGTTGAATGTTCTGTAGTGTTTCATTTACGAATATTTTCGTTATAACAATTATGGATCAATTAAGTTAAGCTGTCACCTTTTTTTGGGAAAGGTTTGCCAAACTGCTTGTCATTTGTTCTTTTTAATGTCTGTTTAATTGTATTAGTCTGTGTTTCACTTTGATGTCGAGAATTTTGACGTGGATCTGATTGTATCAAAATTCCTGAGTTTATTATTTACTTTGCAACACCGTGTCTGCATTTATGTTGACTACAGGAGTGTATTTAGACAAAGACACTGTTTTCCAGGCTATCGAGCTTTTTAAGTAAAGCATACGGGCTGAAATCTAAACATAAAATCTACAATGTGATGAAGACGGAAAGACATTTTTCAGCAAAACTTTGACCACCAAACTTCTCCAACAGCGGTATTAGTACATGTATCATAAATTTCGGAATTCTTTCACTAAGTTTTGTCGTCGGCGCTACGGCAACATCTGCTATATTGAAGTCGAATAGCACAGCGAAGGACTGATTGTTAGTATTTCACTGCATTATCCTTGATCTTGTCAAGCGTTTGATACTTTTGTCTTTTTTTAAATCCTCCCCTGCATTCTACTGTAACGATGGAGTATTAAATAAACATTGCAAAAACCTGTTGGCAACGTCAGTATTAGCCTTAATGTCAGAAAATATACCTTCCGACATGTTTGCCCAGCAAAGAATCAGATCAGCCTGCGCGTCCGCGCAGTCTGATCAGAATCTTCACCGGGCTCATTTTGGATAGCCAAGGATGCCAAATTTTGCATGCGGACAACGAAGACTTATAAGACTTCGCAGATGCGCAGGTTTATTTGAATGTTCGTTGGGCGCATAGACCAGAAGGTACGTTTTCTCACGTTGGGGCTCAATATATTCTGTGATGATAGATCCTCCAGAAGCATTGAACACACAAAAGATACGAAAATAACAAAGTTAACTTATTTCAGTAAAGTATTAATAACTGAGCTGCAACATGAGAAAACATACCTACCTTCTGACGTGTGCGCCCAACTCAGACACAAATAAACCTGCACAGCCGCTCAGATTAATCAGAATCTTAGCTGGGAATTCCGAAGCTTCGTTTTCTGACGTTGTGGCTAAATTAAGCATTCGTGTGCTTAATTATGAATTTATAAAGAAATAATGATTTTAAGGAAAATGGATTCATATGGTTTAGTGGCCATTAGAATTTGGTGAGGTAATTATTCACTCACCATGTTTAATGTAATGTATGCAATGTAATTAGTCGACTGTTTTAGCTCACCTGTCACACAGCGACAAGGTGAGCTTTTGTGATCGCATTTTGTCCGTCGTCCGTCTCGCGTCCGTGCGTCCGTAAACAATTTCTTCAAATGATATCTCTTCCTAAACCACTGATTGGATTTTGACCAACTTTCGCAGGAACGATTCTTGGTTGGTCCCCTTTTAAAGTTGGAAAAAAATGGTTCCGGCCCGTTACACATCTAGGTCACAGGAGCTAAAGATATATTTTAACTGAAAACTTAAAAAAAATCTTCTTGTCTGAAGACAGAAGGCCCAGGTCTTTGATATTTGGTAAGAAGCTTTATCTAGTGGACCTCTACCAAAGTTGTTCAAATTGTAGCCCTGGGGTAAAAAATGGCCCCGCGCCAGGGGTCACTTGTTTTGTAAACCCATATAGAGAAAAACTTAAAAAATCTTCTTGTCTGAAAGCTGAAGGCCCAGGCCTTTGATATTTGATACATAGCTTCACCTAGTGAACCTCTACCAAGATTGTTCAAATTATTACCCTTGGGCCAAAAATGCCCCCCCCCCCCCCCCCCGGCACGGGGCGGACATGTTTTGCATAGACTTATATAGAGAAAACCTTCAAAAATCTTCTAATCTGAAACCAGAAGGCCCGGGCCTTCGGTATTTAGTACATATAACTACACCTGATGGACCTCTGCCAAGATTGTTCAAATAATGGCCCTGGGGCCAAAAAATGGCACTGCCCCGGGGCCGACATATTTTACATAGACTTCTATAAGAAAAAAACTTAAAAAAGCTTCTTGTCTGAAAGTGCAAGACCGAGGCCTTTTTTTATTTTTGATATTTAGCATTGCCTGGAGGTCCTCTGATAAGAGTGTTCAAATTATGCCCCTAGGGTGAAAAGAGGCCCCGCCTAGAGGTGGGTGGAAGAGGGTACACTTGTTTTACACAGAGCAAAAAGCCATTGGCAACTATTAGAGTTAGGACTATCAAATTAATAGGGAGGATGGACCTGAAGGGTAGATGACCTTTAAGCTAACAAATCTGCAATACTTATTGTTAGGACCCTCAAACTTAGTTGAGGTGTTGGTCCTCACCAGTAGATGATCCTGATGGCAAAGGTCAAGGTAACCAAAACCTTTAGTACTAAAAACCTTGATAACTTGGCAATGCTTGGGGCTAGGACCTTCAAACTTAGAAGGGATGTTGGTCCTCACCAGTAGATGATACCGAGGGCAAAGGTCATGGTCAAAGTCACCATGACCTTTAGTACTAAAAAGCTAATAATTCGGCAGTGCTTGAGGCTAGAACCCTTGAACTTAGATGGGATGTTAGCCTTGACCTGTAGATGACTCTGATGGCAAAGGTCAAGGTCACAGTGACCTCTAGTACAAAACAAGCTTATAACTCTGCAATGCTTCGGGCTAGGACCCTCAAACATAGTAGGGATGTTTCTTATGACCAAACGATGACCCTGAGAGCAAAGGTCTTGGTCAAGATAACCATGACCTTTAGAACCACATTTCTGCTAGCAATGCTATAGATAACATGATTCAGGTGAGCGATATAGAGTCATCATGGCCCTCTTGTTTTATTCGATTGTTTACAATCGAGCCATGATATGCAAATGCCAAAATGACCTTAAGGTAGTTGTGCGCGTGATTATCATTGATCAATGTAATCAAACCGCGCGTTAGGCGAAATACAAGTGACAGTTATTTATAGCCGCACTATTTCTGTCGCTGTGACGTAAGAGTGCTATTGATAGAGGGTTATCTGTAAAGACTGGGGCATTTGGAACATTGGCAAACAGTGCAGAACCAGAATGCGGCGTCTGATCAGGGTCTACACTATTTGCTTAAATTAAACGAAGTGTAAGGTTAAATGAAACAGTCTCAAGTCCCCGTTCAAGATCATTTTCCCAGCCTACACTCAAAGACAATCAACTCTCCAGCATTGTAAAGTGCTTTGATTTTAATCCTCGGTGGACAGATATGACATTACTTAATTGAATTAAATTGATATAAACTGATTGATATATCTTTTCAAGGGATTGATACTTTTTCAGAAAATTTATACTTTTTTTCAGGGGATACATCATTGTCAATTTGTTTCGTTGTCACGTTTGTAAAAGAGCTACAGTATGAAAAAAAAAAAAAAAAAAAAAAAAAAAAAAAAAAAAAAAATAAGTAAAACATAGATAAATAAATAAATAAAAACAAATCAGCGCATTCTTTTTCTTTTGAGTAGACCGCTCTTCAGAAGGCAAACAGAACGTTGTCTCTTGGGCGAAAATGGTGAAAATTCATCAGGTATCTCCTTGGATTTAATAGAGTGTCTTTTTATGGTAAATCTGTGTTCAGTGAAGGCTCCGTCTTAATTTATTGTGTATCTGAAGTATAGACAGCTTATTGTTGTTTTCTATTCCGTTAGTGATAGTATTCTGGGCAGTGATCACAAAATGACCACATGATTTTTTATATCAGTGAATGGCTACTGTTGCTGCGATATTTATAAACGATCCGTTAGTCAAAGTCCTGGGCTCAGTTGTTCAAAGCCTCGTTAGCTTAACGAGCTCGTTAGTGTTCAAAATGTTAATTGTCTAGTAAGTACAATATCTAATTCACAGATATTTGTGTTGAAAAAATGTGAGTAGCTTTTGCAAATGCAAAAGCTACTCACATTTTTTTTCAGCAAAAATATTAGCGTATATGCCATATTTTATGATCAAAGTTTTAACGATACGTTAACTAACGACATCGTTAGTTTTGAACAACTGGGCCCAGAAAAAAACATTGATGGCACTGATCAGACTGCGCGTGCACACAGCAGTTACGTGGCTTTGTCTTCATAGCGTAAGGTAGCGCCAGATCTGTGAATGAAAACATGGACTTTATCCCATTGATAACAGACCGAAGCTGTACTATCGACTGACTCATAAAAAAGCCTTTCTTCTGAAATTAAAGCGCCCAGCAATACTTATAACAGACGACATTATTCTTTTTTTTATTATATTTTTATAGAGAAAAAAGTCTTAACATTTCAAGTGAATCGATTGCCTGGCAGACCACTCACATGAAATATCAAGACTTATTTTCCATGAAAAAAAAAAAATAAATAAATAAAATAAAATAAATAAATAAAGTGTTGGCTGCTGCAGTTGTATTTGGCGCTTTAAGGGTCTTATGATTGCCACTCGAACAAGGCATCTGTCTTAGTTTATAAATGAATCGACTCCCATATCAAGTTGCTTGAAATCAGCAACAATGTTAATTAACTCGAAACTGATTCATTAAACAAGATTGGAGCCGCGACGTCAGGAAACGTCCCTTTTCAAGCATATTCTAAGTTGAGTAGCAAATTATCTTCATGCGGACAGCTAGACTCTGATCAGACTACGTGGATGCACAGGAAGCGTTGAGTCTTCGTTCGGCACACATATCACATGGTACGTTTCTTCATGTTGTGGCTCATTTCATGTTTTCTAAAGGCGAGACTAAATTAATCTCCGAAGAAATAATCGCGTAAAACTAATGGTTACGGTCTAGCAGAAAAATTAGCCGCATTAGGACAAAACTTCTTTCGAGCGTATGCGAACTGTGCATGCTAAGATAACCTAGCAGACACATGACGTCTATACAACGTCGCCTCAACGTCGTGACGTTGCATCGACGTTTAGACGACGTTGTATAAACGTCATTTATTTTATTGTCAGCGGTGAAATCAGTGTATATCTGGTGAAAATAAAAGTGGTATCAATCACTAGTGAATTGATATCGTATCATTTCACTATAGTGACTGGTACGATTTATATTTTCACTCCTCGCTTTGGACGACTTCGGTTTTCTTCACTGTTTCAGAAGTCGATGTTACCTCCACTTCAGATTTTTGAACAGCTCTAACTTCTTTGCTTCTGAACTAAACTATCAAGTGTTGGTATGCATTTTCTTAGTTAGAATGTAAGGAACATTTTGGTATCAAAATTATTTTGATTCGCCGAAACTTTTTTTGTTTTTGTCTCTCCAGCGGTTCACATGTTAAGCACTGAGCGTCGACGCCATGACGTTCTTGTTATGTTTGGTGACGTTATTTATGACGTCAGAAACGCGCATTGACGTGTAAACAAAAAAATAACAAGAAAATTTACTCTTTTTCAGTGAACACCAAAAAAAATTTCATCTCGTGTAATGAAAACATTTACATTTTCACTCGTGCTTCGCACTCGTGAAAATACTGATGTTTTCATTACACTCGATGAAAATATTTTTGGTATTCACAGCAAAAGAGTAAATAACCTCTATGTACACATGACGTCTATACAACGTCGCCACAACCGGTTCTGATATAAAGATTCTGATCATACTGAGTTCGCCTGGAACATAGTAGGGTCATTGAAATGGGATCTGTGCATGTGAAGACCACGAACATACCGAAAGTCAGGCTTTGTTGTTCAAGTGATATACAGTAAACTGACATACGTATTTGCCACTTTGTGGCGTCACCGTTCAAATAAATATATTTAATAAAACCTACACATAACATTCACTGGATTCAAAACTATCTGTACATGCAGAATCAAAGAGTATTTGTCAATGGCACTTTCTCATCACTCTTGGCGGAGTTCCTCAAGGCTCAGTCCTGGGTCCTCTTTTCTTCTTGATTTATATAAATGACCTAGCTGATTATTTACATGGTATGGCCAGACTGTTTGCAGATGACACATCTCTAAGCTTTTCATCAAACAATTTGGCATTTATTGAACATATTCTAAATTCAGATCTAGTAAAACTAAAAGAATGGGCAAAGAAATGGTTAATTAAATTCAATCCACTGAAAACAGAAGTGATGATAATTTCAAATATTCATAATGATTATGACATAGAATTAAGCTACGATGAAAATATTCTGAAGATTGTAGAAAATCACAAACACCTCGGAGTTACCAATTCCTCAATAAATAAATGGTCAAAGCATACAGACTATAATAAAATCAGCGTCGAAGCAAATATCGTATCTTCGAAAACTAAAGTTTCAACTACCTAAACATCCGCCCGTTATTAGAATATGCTTCTGAAGTATAGGGTGGTTGTAATCTGTCAGATACTAACAGGTCAGAGCAAGTGCAGCTGAATGCGGTTCGTAGAGTTACCGGACTCCCGGTATTCTCTTCACTTAGATCACTATATTTAGAAACCGGTTGGGAAACGCTAGCTGAAAGAAGGAAAATAAAAAGAGTTAATTCTAATTTACAAAATAATCAAAAATGAAACACTTATTTGAATGGCCTGCTTCCAAGCTTGGTAAATGATGTAAGTAATTATAAGCGTCTTATTTTCCTTCCACCCTGAAACTATGGAATGACCTTAATACCGAAACTCGTAATATCCCCACATTGTTACAATTCAAATCATCTATCCGACATCAGCCACCAAGAGTAGGTGAATACTTATCAGTCGGTGAAAGGAAATACAATATTATTTTAACAAGGATAAGGCATAGGTGTAGTAGTTTAAACTCAGATCTTTTTCACGTTAACATAGTTTCTTATTCAAATTGTAGTTGTGGTGTATTAGTCGAAAACGCCGAACATTATCTCTTTGAATGCACCCTTAACAACACACAAAGACAAAAATTATTGCAAACAATACATCAAATTCAAACTATTCCTACTGTAAACTTTGATTTCTTAACAAACGGCAGTACCTTACACGACTTTGAAACAAATAAACAAATTATACTAGCAGTTTTAAAATTCATAAAAGACACTAACAGATTTGACTAATTATCCAATCGTGTGTACTAGATTTCCAACACATTTCAATTTTTGCTCGTGCTTAAAGCTAACATCAGCATATCGAAAAGATTGCACTGTCAAAGATCACAACCTCTTTACTAAATATGTTCCTTTTCTAATTTGTTATGTAAAATGTTTGTTTTGCACCATTGTACGAATACCTTTAAATGAAGGTATTTCATGCTGCAGGGAGAGGATCATCTAAAGTTGTTATAACTTGTGCTCAATCCCTTTGTTTAAACTGCAATAAAATATGATTAATCTAATCTAATCTAACATTCACGAAACATACGAGAGAAAAACTAAATAAAAGTAGAACCCATCTAGCATTCTGCTAAAATCTGTTTCGGACCGTTGTCGGCCTGACAGGAATCCTGTCGGGCAGAAAACGATCCGATATTTTTAAGCAAAATGCTGCGAATGTACATATAAATGTGACAAGTTTTTGTAGTAATGGCGCTATTACTGTTTAAGGGAGCATAAATTGTCAAAATCAAATATTTCCATTTACTGACGTAAATGATGACGCAAAGCGGGCATTAAATGTTTACTTTGATTTCAAAAAGTGCTGCATGAAAAGTAAACTGTGTACAGACCTCTTGAAATATGTTTATTGCTTTTATCAATTTGCATACTTTTATGTTATGAATGTAGCCGTAATAATTTTGGTGTAGGCATTTTTACAGACTATGGAAATACTTTGATTTAAATGGGGATGGTTTTAGTTGCAGATAGATATGTTCATTATATGTGATTGTATGTGAGCATTTATAAATAATCTCTTAGAGTAATCATTTTAGTGCCCACGAGGGACCCTTACTTTACGGGTGAAGCATGTCAAGAAACAAATAACAATATACCAGTCATTCAACACGTTTAGAATACAAATACGAAAAACTCATTTACCAGCTTCCAATTTCTTACAGCAAATGTGAATACTGTTGCGTACATCATTTCTCCATACAATGTAAAGTTCTTTAACACGCGATTTCCCTAATTTCACGGTAAGGATCTTTCGCATGAACTTTATGAGAAATTTGTAAAATTAAGGTAAGCTAATGGATCGAAATTACCGTATTTGTCCTAAATGTTCGGACAACTTACGCTTTATAGTGTTGTCCTTAACTTAAAAAAAATAATTTCAGTTCCTACCGATGACAGGATGAACGACAAACAGTGTAGACACTGTATCTTAATTGTTTCCTTAAGCTTGTCCGACCGAATACAGTGAACCCTCGTTACAATGGCAGCATTTGTTCACAAAGATGTTGCCAGTATAATGAATTTGCTGTTATAACGAATCATTAATGGGCAGAATGATATGTAAGAAAGACCATGATTTATTCTTAATTTCTCATTGTACATATGTTTTGGATTATAACAAATATCCGAAATGTATGTTTCTATAAAGTATCAAATACAATATTCTTGCATAATTTGTGACAGATTGTTATCTCTTGAGCGAATGATTCGTGACAGTCACATTGACATTGTATCGAATTTTGTCATTGTATCGAGTGTCGTTATAAATAGGGTTGTTCAACTTTTGGTTTTCATTCACTCTGGCATGCAGCAGAATTAGCCATGAGTACTCATCTTTGTTTATTATAGTGATTAATTTGATTTTATGTTTTCGCTTTGATGCATTGATTGAGTTGGGAACCGAATTTTTATGTATTTCTGTATTAAGAGTAGCATTGGGACCCTGGGTGAAGTTGGCTAGCTGTAAAAGGGCTTTAAACCCCTCGGTGGTTTACTCTACTGACCGTTCTAAGGTGGCGGTCCGGTGTTAGTCTTACTCTTTGTTGCTTTGTGGTTTATTCTGCGAAGCGATTTGTTTTATGCTTTTGTGTCATTTTGTTCTTGTGTTTATCCGTCCTTTTAGCATTGCGATTACCTCGCTTGGGGAAGAGGGAGCTAATCTTAGTGCTTTTTGTACGTTTGTTCGATTTGTACTTGTTTGGATTTATTGGTTTCCTCTTCCTCTTGGTGTCTGGGAAGGGCTGCGGTTTGTGATTGTGGCACTCCCTTGATTTTTTATTACCTTTTTTTTGTCTGTACTTAGGGTTTTATACGGTATGTATAGCTTCAAAAGGTGCTTAATATTGTTCGTGTATGACATAAACGATGTATAACGCGATGCCGTTTATCAATTAATACTGTCACTTAATGTCCAATTTTTGGCCTTTGATATTGCAACGTGTTGTCCATTAACAGTATCAAATGATCTTGGCACTTGTTGCCCATTATCAGTCTCAACTGATCTTGCCATTTGTTGTCTATAAACAGTATCACTTGATATTGACCTTTGTTGTCCATTTGTTGATCTTGGAACTTGTTGTCCAATTACAGCATCGATCTTGGCACTTGTTGTCCATTTACAGTTACTGTATTAACTGATCTTGGGACTTGTTGTCCATTAACAGTATCAATTGATCTTGGCACTTGTAGTCCATTTACAGTATCCATTGATCTTGGCACTTGCTGTCCAGTTATAGTATCAACTGATCTTGGTATTTGTGCCCATTTACAGTATAAATTGATCTTGGCACTTGTTGTCCATTTACAGTATCTGTTGATCTTGGCACTTGTTGTCCATTTACAGTATCAATTGATCTTGGCACTCGCTGTCCGGTTATAGTATCAACTGATCTTGGTATTTGTGCCCATTTACAGTATAAATTGATCTTGGCACTTGTTGTCCATTTACAGTATATGTCGATCTTGGCACTTGCTGTCCAGTTATAGTATCAACTGACCTTGGTACTTGTTCCCTTTTACAGTATCAATTGATCTTGGCACTTATTGTCTACTTACAGTATCGGTTGATCTTGGCACTTGTTGTCCATTTGCAGTATCAATAGATCTTGATACATGTCCATTTACGGTATTAGTTAATCTTGACATTGTTGTCCGTTTACAGTATAGATTTATACTGACACCTGTTTTACATTTACCGTATTAAATCATACTGGCGGTTGTTGTCCATTTATACGGTTATTTGATATTAGCATTTGCTCTTAATTTCCCGTATCAGCTGATACTGGTACTTGGCCATTTTCTAATGTTTTCTTTTAATAATTATGTAAGATATAGTCATTTAAGTTTGGGTAACGGAGTTGCCACCTTTTGGGGAAAGAGTTGCCAACTCTGCTTGGCATAAGTTCATTTTGTAGCTGCTTAATTGTATGCGATTGTCTTTCTCTTTAGTGTTGGGGGCTTAAAGTGGATCTGATTGTATCAGTTCCTGAGTTCACGTATTTACTCTCTCTCTCTCTCTCTCTCCCTCTCTCTCTCTCTCTCTCTCTCTCTCTCTCTCTCTCTCTCTCTCTCTCTCTCTCTCTCTCCAATGGTTCAGAGATGTTGTATTCAAATATATTTGATTTAAAAACTGAAGTATATTAGAGTTTATATGTTCTATACACTGCTATGTAATATAAAGTATCCGTTTGTCAGGTATGACAAGATTGTTTAGAATATTTTCCTCATAGCCCGCCCTCTAAAATCGGCAAATGTCTCCAAATTAAAGGCAATATTTAAAACTTTTTAAAATATCTTATACATGTAAGTGGCGTTTTGAACAGGCCGTCACGGCTTTAATTCTACAGGATTTTGAATGGGCTTTCAGAAAGTTATACCCATCATCATTCACTGGGATGTTTCGGGCGTATGTTGGTACCTCTTTGAGTCTATAATTCCAATTCAACTGATTATTTGCTGGCTGTTGGAAATTTGCGTTTGATTATTTCCTGGTTCGATACTGTATTTTGCATTCAAGTAAACTCTGATTGGAATACGTATATACAGCGCTCGTTAATAACATAAACTACCTGCAGCTCCTCTACAATAGCACTGAATTATTTCTAAATTATTTAGTATTTAGAGGAAATCATGCAGTGCACGCGCTCTGCTGCAGTTTACTGCATGATATGAATATCTGCAATATGATCAAATTTCGGTTTATTGATGTATGTTTGTACAGGTGCACATTATTTTGAAAATTGTTATCAAACTGGGCTCAAATTAATTTCTCCATAGGTTTTGCTTATAGAAATACATTTTTGATACAATGATAATATATAAATTATGTATGCAACTAAGCAGGAGCGCTTGATTCGAAAACTAGAAGCAGCCACAACATGAGAAATTGCCCATTCTAACATCATCACGAAAACATGCCTATATAATTTTGACTCCGATAAACCCCATTTTATATAGTAAAACTGGGGTTTACAGGGGTATACATTATTTTTCTTATTTTGCTGAAAACATAGATTGTGGGTAGTCGTTAGAACCGCCTCGCCGAGGCGGTTCTAACGAATACCCACAATCTATGTTTTCAGCAGAAATGTGAAAATATCAGAACTTCTATCTGAAAACGTTCAGTTTTTGGTGTTGAAATTTTCAATATATTTGAATAGGCTTGTTTTCGTAATGTGTACGACCACCGAAGATTCATTTCAGCTAGCACACCCGCGCAGTCCAATCAGAGTTTTCGTTGTCCGCATGACGAAACATTGCATCCTTAGCTATCCAAAGTGCGCCCAGTGAACATTCTGATCACGATGCGCGAACGCGAAGGTTGATCTGAATCTTCTCTAAGCCCGCAAAGCCCCTTTTAAAAAGTGTTTACTCAATTAGAAAAGAATTTGTTTTCCAATTTGCTCATGGGGGAAGCAAGTACTTTCCGTTAGAGAAGACCTCTTTCCAGAGGGAGGCAAATATCTTTAACTGAATTACCTCCGCTTAAATATTAATTTATCCTTAAACTATGGATAACAATGCTTGACTGATACAGTAATGTGCAACCGTAACACCCTTACATATTGACAGATACCCTGATAACAAGTTAACTCAAATTTACATGTTCTGAGTCATTCTCTCCCTTCCGCTGATTCAAGAAGGGCAGTTGTCAGTTTCTGGCGAAAGAATGTGCACAATACTGGTTATAACCGCTTAGAGGACTAAGCCTGCCCAGTAAACGTGTGGTTAGGTAAACTGGCCGCGCTCGACATTACCCCATTGGGTTGACTGGGCCGTAAAACCTCAACACAAACAAACAGTTTTGTCATTTAGCCAGCACCTTTGGGCACATCACCGGTAGTCAAATCGATTTAAATTTTAGTATAAGTAAGGTAAGGTATTACAGCATCAGAATAGTCTGTATGCATCTGGGCGCAGTCATTCCTCAGTGCCTTTCAGAGATAAGATTAGGTCGTTTTAAAGGTAATTTGAGGTCACTAAATTGACATATTAAATGTGGTATTTGAAGTGGTCTGAAATAGATGAGTTACTATTTGTTGAGTAGAGGTAGTCGATACATAATTGTTGGAACCATCGTTGAAAATCAGGTATCTTTTTTATCATCTTACTCTCCCTGTGTGTGTGTGTGTGTGTGTGTGTGTGTGTGTGTGTGTGTGTGTTTGTTTTAAGTCCTAGTACTATAATCAACCTGTTTGAGAAGAACAATCTGATTACTTTGCTTTTCTTAAGTTTTTGCGGCATGTCTATTTGTCACGTTTGTGTTACCCTGGTGTCATTGGAAGGCATTACGAAAACACGCCTATTCAAATTTATAGAAAATTTCACTGAAAATTTTCATTTCAGATAAACTCGTTAGAACCGCCTCGGCGAGGCGTTCTAACGTGTACCCACAATTTATGTTTTTGAGCAAAAATACGAAAAATAATGTGTACCCCTGTAAACACGAGTTTTACTATATAAAAGTGGGATTTACAGGGGAGTCAAAATTATACAGGTATGTTTTCGTGATGTTATGGTCTGTGATGGTGGCTCATCGTGGATTCTAATGAGTACACACAACATATCAGTTGTGTATAGAAGATAAAAAAACACCTCCCTAAATTATCCCCATTTTCTTCTTGACCCGGTGCTATGATTAACCCTCAATGGCTCGAACAACCCGTCGCGAACAGATTTCCGTGGCCCAAAGGTGTCCGAGCCAACGAAGTTTGACTGGAGTTTACTTGAAAGCAATAGTGCAATAAAATCAAAGTCCTTCAGTTTAGGATCGACCTTGACTTGAACCAGTGGAAATCTGGGCCAAGGTCTTTAGTTGGATAATATTTGCATTAGGCTACAATAGCAAATCAGGGCTTTGGTGATTAATGCATCATTTTTTCTGTTAGTTTTGAAATCGTTCCTTATTAAAAGCACTGCAAACACATTTATTAGAATTTTATTGAATTAAGATAACATTAGTATGTAATTAAACTTGAATCTGAATATTAAAAGAGGCTTAATTGCAATTCATACATCTAAAGTTTATTTCTCTCTGAAATTTATTCAACACATTATTATGTCCTTGTTGCACTTCAATCTTCATGCCACTCCAAAATCGAATCCAAAAAGCAGAGCAAGACGTACCGAATAGACACAAAATATTTGGTCAGACGGCAGCACAGTGTAGGCCCTGATCAGACGCCGCGTTCTGCGGCGTCTGATCCGGGTCTGCACTGTTTGCCACTTATTGAGTATGAGCAGGTAGTAAAATTGAGTTGTTCTAATTTTAGGAAAATTATGTAAATATGATGTGATAAGTAGACCTCTCAACGCGTATGATAAAACAGGAGGTTTAGATCAGAACGCATGCATTCTCAGTCCGGTGACGTCTTATCAGACCTCGGCAATGTTAAAAGAGTCGGGGCACAGCGTGAACTACAAAATTGCATATGCACTCAGCGAAGACGCAGATAAGCCTGTGCCTAACGTTCTGGTCAAATTCATTTTGTCTGTTTTCAGAATGTAAATATATCCAAGAATTCGCGTAATCTTGTTAGTATGTAAATCTCTGATTAAGACATTATGTTATCAACAAGATGTCTGCAAGCAGGGGCGTGAATACTGATTTCAGCTGCAAGAAAGCAAAATTTGCAAAAACAATAGAACTAGCAATATTTTTTTCAGGATTCTTCATAGGTATGCATATGTGGGAGTTCGAGATTATCTAATATTAATGGAATATTTTCGCAGAATCAGTTTTCTTTCATTTATTTACTTAATAACGTCGTGTGTTATGTTAACTATTCTTATTTTTCTATGATATACGTATAATACTAGTCCCCCTCCCCACCCCAATCCCAAACCAACACATACACAAATGGGTCATGTGCCGCAAAGTCAGAAAACGTACCTTTTGGACACGTATGCTCACCGAAGATTTAGGTAAGCCTGCGTATTTGCACAGTCTAACTTGAGTATTTACTGGGCGCATTTGGATAGCCAGTGTAGCGTAGTTTTTTTTTCATGCGGACAACGAAGACTCTGATCAGACTACGCGGATGCGCAAACTGATTTGTGTCGTCGTTTTGAGCCATGTCAGAAGGTACGTTTTCTCACGTGGCGGATCAATTGTTTTCCTCCTTACAGGGTAAAGTACAATTTCTAACAATGTTAAATTCTGGATACGTACTACAACTTATCTCATTACCACCTTTACCCTAATTATTCTGAGAGATAGGCCTGGTAGAAAGTGTAGATTAACATCGTACTTAACATTACGAAAACATGCCTATTCAAATACACTGAAAATTTTACCACCAAAAAATGAAAATTTTCAGATAAAAAATTCTGATATTTTTCATATATCTGCTAAAAAAACATAGATTGTGGGTACTCGTTAGAACCGCCTCGACGAGGCGGTTCTAACGAGTACCCACAATCTATGTTTTGAGCAGAAATAAGAAAAATAATGTATACCCCTGTAAACCCCAGTTTTACTGTATAAGAGTGGGTTTTATGGGGGTCAAACTTATATAGGTATGTTTTCGTGATGAATTCCATCCAACATCATACTTAAATCTATATTTGACCGTTATCAGGCCGATAGCGTTTCAATATGGATGCTTGCTGGCTAGGGGACACAGAAGACCATTTGCCACTCAGCCACTGCGTCATTTTAAATGTACATATAACCCTCTTTATACCGACACTCGATACAACGACAAAATTCGTTATAATGACAGTTTGATTGTCACAAAACCTTCGCTTAAGAGGTAACAATTAGTCACTAATTATGTAAAAATAGTGTATTTAATACTATAAAGAAACATATGTTTTGGATATTTGTTAGAATCGCCTCAGTGAGGCGATTCTTACAAATATCCAAAATATAAGAACAACATCAACAAAAAAAAAACTTTCTTACTTATCAATCTGCTCATTAAGTATTCAGTACAACAGCAAAATCATTTTAATGGCAACGTCTTTGGGAACAAGTGATGTCGTTATAACGAGGGTTCACCGTATGTCCTTGTTCAATGGTTCGGACAGAATGTGCCCAACTACTTAGGATAAATACGGTATAAACTATTTTGCCATTCATAACGTTAACACACCTATTTGAAATAAGCATTTTCAAGCTAAATATTAGGTACGCCTTGGAAGCGTAATGCATTGATATTTTCTTATTTGTACATGAAAACATATATTGTGGGGTATTAATTAGAAGCTTCTCGAGTATAGCATTCTTCATAAATCTATAGCGGGCTGTTATCGGCCCGTTAGGTACCTTGACTGGCCGATAACAGTCCGCTATAGATTTATGAAGAATGCTTACTGGGTTAACAATGCGGCATATGTTTTCGTGCGGAAATTATATATATATATATATATATATATATATATATATATATATATATATATATATATATATATATATATATATATATATATATATATATATATATATATATATAAGCCATGAATTTTCCATTATAAAATATGGCTAAAACGAGAAAAAAAAATGGTTGCTAAATACATAAAATTTTGGCTATTAGGTACATGAAGCAGTAAAGAGATGAGTAGAAATAACAAAACGAATTGAAATAAGCTTTAACTTAATATTTCAGGTGGTATATTTGATTGTTTATTGTGCGAGTGTGTCCATTAATCTCAGTTTTCATTTCTTAAAGAGTCCATTAAACACTAAAATTTTCTAAAAAATCATAGAAACTATCCAGGAAGAGCCATAATCATAGAGCACAGCACTAATGACAACAAGTGGAAGAGCAAGCAAATAATGATAGGGTGTACACATACTAAAAAAAAAAAACAACAAAAAAAACAAACAAACAAAGCAACCAGCCCCCCCTCTTCACCAATGAGGTGATCCCATAGCCAGACAGGATCCGCCAAACACAACAATAAGAAACGAACAGGACAAAACATAAAGTAAGCCCCGCAACGAGCAATCACATCACGAAAACATGCCTATTAAAATATATAGAAAATTTCACCTCCAAAAACTAAAAAAAATCAGATAAAAAAACAAACTCTGATATTTTTCATATTTCTGCTCAAAACATAAATTGTGGATACTCGTTAGAACCGTCTCGGCGAGGCGGTTCTAACGAGTATCCACGATCCATGTTTCCGAGCAGAAATAAGAAAAATAATGAATACCCCTGTAAACCACAGTTTTACTATATAAAAATGGGGTTTAAGGGGGTCAAAATTATATAGGTATGTTTTTGAGATGCATACAACCACTGCCCTATAACGGGGAGGGGGTTCGCACGATTCACATAATATTGCATGCTACAAAAATCGCATACCATTTTATATTGCTGCCTACCCCTATTTTAGTATATGTTATAGGGGAACATGGAGTATTAATTTTATAGACGTGTTAACGTAGTACAAAAGATACTGGTGTTTCACCTGAAATGGCAAAAAGGTTCATACAATCAATCGTCTATTTCTGCCTTAGAATGTGAAGACATTTCATTTTTCGGAAACTGATAATCAGTGTGTGTACAGATGCTAAACACATTGGCAACAGCATTATTATACAACCATAAAGTTTAATAGTTCACGAAGGTTGCATCTGTTGTAGAAGATATTATGAAACATCTATACACATTCTGTTCTAAAGAAATAACTAGCATATCATCACAATCATTCATAACTGGAATATACATTCCCTTCAGTTGTTCTCGGCAATAAATTGTTTGATTGTATATGAAAAGGTCATGAATTTATACATGGTAATTTACTCTTAATTAAGTTATTTCGAACTCCCTACCATAATTAAAGCAATGGCATTTTTGTATATCAGTATATCATATCGCAGTATCTTCCTTTGATCTTACAGTGAAATTAATTTCTATGATGATCAGTTCACTCAGTGCAAAAAAATTTGTTCATAACATGTAATCCTGTGTCACGATTCACTGTGTTGCAATTCCACATACAAAGTCAGTCACATTCGCAATATTCATGTCATTTACGCAACTATGTAAAAACTTGTGCGTCTTAGTCATATCTGTAGATAAGTCAATATTTGATAGAAAATAGTTTTCATTAATGACGGACTTGTTACCTTTGGACGAAAACCAAATGCAAATAAACCCATAGAAATATTCATTCACGTACACCAACTGTTGTTATTAAGGCAACGCCGATGCAAACACAAAAGTCAATACTGCTTTCAGTAGTACAGTGAACCCTCGTTACAACGACAGCATTTTCCCCCAAAGACGTTGCCGTTAAAACGAATTTAAGCCAGCGTATGACAAAACCTACAAAATGGCATGTACGCCCAGCGAAGATTTAGATCGGCCCGCGCATCCCCCATGTCTGTTCAGACTCTTTGCTGTGCGCTCAGTCGATAGCTAAGGACCCAAGCTTTGTTCATGCGGACAGCAAATACTCTGATCAGACTGGGCGGATGGATGCCCGGGCTGATCTGAGTCTTCGCAGGCGCACATGCCCTTTTGTAGGTTTTATCATGCGCTTGCTCATTTTATGTTGTAAAGAATACTTTATGAGAAAATTGATATATAAGAAAGGACTTGTTTTATTCTTATTTCCTCTTAGAACATATGTTTTGAATATTTGTTAGAATCGTATCACTGAGGCAATTCTTACAAATATTCAAAACATATGTTTCTTTAAAGTATTAAATACAATATTCTTGCATAATTTGTGACTAACTGTTAACTCTTAAGCGAAGGTTCCGTGACAGTCAAATTGTCATTATAACGAATTATGTCGTTGTATCGAGTGTTTGTGTAAAGAGGGTGGTCTATATCTGCTGTAAGGGATGGTCATTCCTCTGGATAAATCAGTACAAAAGAGAAAACACTGGGCTGGGTGTGTGTGTGTGTGTGGGGGGGGGGGGGGGAGGGGGGGAGTGGGGGGGAGGAGGGGTTGATGCATTCACAAGGATATGTTATGTTTTAATTAGTTCTAATTTCTGAATTAATCTCACACTGTAACGTCGGCTTGATTTTTCTGGTCATTTTAGTAAAATTATCGTATGTTATAAACGAAAGGGGTATAACACTGATAACGTAAAACAGTCTGATTGCTTAGCGGTTAATCCAATCACGGTTGACCATGATTACCTTTTTAATTGCGCGCGGGGTTCAGACTCTATGATAGCCCCAACATAGAAACTATACATTAGATGGTTTGGGCCGGAACTAGTTCTGTCTGTTTCTCGGCCCACCGGGATTCAACTGGTGGTTTTGTTTTGCTCCAGTACTCCAGTGGTGTTGTTAGACAACCAAGGGGTCTCCAGTGTCTCAACACATTGTTTCTGCTGAGTTCTTATCTTTGCTTCATTGTAGGCTATATCTGCGATTTATTTGTTGCCCGTAATCCCAGATAGCATTCTTTATAAATCTATAGCGGGCCGTTATCGGCCCGTCAGCTACCCTGACGGGCCGATGACGGTCCGCTATAGATTTATAAAGAATGCTTACTGGGAATGATTCAAGGATGAGTAAGAAGACCTCCACATGTACCGAAGAATATGCTTTTATCACTTTGAAGGATGAGGGCGAATGTCGGGACCCCGTAAAGCTTGCTTACCTTAGGAATTCATTACTGACCGTTCCAAGGCGGTATTTCATTGCGGTACTTTTTGTTAATTGTTATTTCGAGTTCTTTTAACAACTGTGTGTGGGCAAATAAATCCGGGGTATACTATTTTGGTGCATGTGTTGTGTAGGTATATACGTCTACAGGAATGTCCATCCATTACTTTACGAGCGTAAATGCATGTGCAAATGAAGGCAGTTTCTAACACGAATTCACTAACATAGTTGCAGAAGTGAAACATTATTGCAAATAGTGTTCTTGTCTATGGTCTAGGATTCCGCTGCACCTAAAGCAACGTTTATTACGTTTAGAACTCTGTAGCTTTTGGCTCTGCAACACATGCGTTGTTTATGCTGGAATATCTGAGACGCAATGTCCGGAAACGTATCTTTGTGTGCCCAAGGACGACAGATCAGCCTGCATATCTGCGCAGTCTGATCAGAGTGTGCGCTGTTCGCCTGTAGACTCTCTATCCCCTGCTATCCACACAACATCTAGCAGAAAGCCTGTTCAGAGTGCGCGGAAGCGCAGGCTGATCTGAGTCCTCGAGGCGCATATGTCCGAAGGCACATTTTTACATTGCGGCTTATTTTATGATGATAGATATATGAATTATGTATTGCTATTTATACGATAGATATTAAACATTTGTGACCTGAATACATGATGATGATGAGTTCAGGTTTAACCTTATCCTGCTGGACCCGGATATATCCTGCTTTTGCAAACAGTATAGATCCAGATCAGTTGGCTTCCGAAGAAGCCAACTGATCTGGATCTGCACTGTTTGCCATTAATTATGTGAATTTATATCAACAATCTGGATCAAATAATCTGATTGGCTGAAAATTAGAAATGGGCGTGGCATCTTAATTTGTTCAGCATGACAAGGGTTAACGACGCGTCAAGTCATGAGAGTCATATGCACCAAGATAGTGTTCTAACTTAATTTTGCAATGAAACGACTATAAGGATAAGTCATATATGAATGAAAATGTAAAACTTGAACAAATTTAAAAAAATAAATAGTATAGTTTGTTAAAAGATTAATGTGGTTTAAAAACATTAGTGTTTTATCAGCTGGTACATCTTGAAATAAGTATCTCAAGTCATTTGTTTGAAAAAATAGATGTCGCACATGAGAGTATTCAATGCAGTCGATAAGAAAGTGCTTCAACATTAATGACTCGTTACAGGTTATGCAAAGTGGCTGATCTTCTTATTTGAGTAGATAAAAATATATGACTGTAGTATGACCAAAACATAGGCAAGTAAGAACCACTTCTTCTCGCCTTAATTATGGAGACCTGAATACATGCACACGCCCTTAATGAAGATGTCTTAAGACGGGGCTTGGTCCAGTCTACTGGCGAAATGATCTGATCAGTTGTTTTTGTCATTCTTCGGTATTGTTTTACCATCCAGTAAGTTTTTCGACTATGTGGCTGTGAACGGTCAAAATCAATCTACACATTCACAAGTCTGATCATGTCCTTAATATACAGAAGAACGCGGCACCTGATTAGCGTCTACAATATTCGCAATTTATCCATTAAACACATCCGCAGATAGTAAGATAGCTTCTTTAAATAGTAGGAACAATGAACAATAAGTAAGGTGTAGCAATATGTAGGGTAAATACGCTATTCAGTTCATAGTTACACTTTGGCCTGTCTCCAGAATCTGCTATAACAAAGCAGAAATATTTCAGATGTTCTAATTCAAGAAATGTTTCAGGTGTCCTATGTAAATGTTTCAACTGCCCTGTTGAAATTTGGATGATAACTGCTGTAGGACTAGGCAATTCACTTCTTTTAAAATTAAGCTCAAAGAAAAAAGAGAAAAGGGGGCAAACGGACAAACAGTACTTGACAAAATACACTCTTCTGCAAACACTATTGATGCAATAGTTTCAGCAGAAGCACTAAGCAGGTTTATTATAGCACATTTGGGAAAGGGCTAAACTCGTTTGTGTCTGGAATATAAATACGTTTCTTAGTATATATGCGTTTAATAAGATATAAGTGTAAGATAAAATTTTCTTTATTGTAATATTAAGTGCAAGGTATTTTTAAATTTATTTCTGGAGTACCAGAGTACATCTGAGGGGAACTATTCCGATATCAGTACATTTATTTGATGTGCATATTCCGATATGCATATTGTTAGTTAACGTAGTAAAATGATTTATAAGAACATGTTGTTGAGGTGAATGAATAGGCACTTCAAACGGAAAGGTTCTTTCCATTTTTCAAAGGGAGACCATCTCAACATCAGACTACAGCAAAAACACTTTTCCTCTCTGGTTTATTAATTTATTCCATCCTTTCAGCGTATATTCTTTTGAGAAGTAAGTTGACCCCCCGTCCCCCAACCTCCCTTGGAGGGTTATGCATTTCAATGAACTAGCGTAGTTAGCCTTGACATTACGAAAACGCACCTATTCAAATATATTGAAAAGTTTACAACCCAAAAAAGGAAAATTTTCAGATAAAAAAAATCTGATATTTTTCATATTTCTGCTCAAAACATAGATTGTGGAGGCGGTTCATCGAGGCGGTTCTAACGAGTACCCACAATCTATGTTTTTGAGCAGAAATATGAAAAATAATGTATACCCTTGTAAACCCCAGTTTTACTATATGAAAGTAGGGTTTTCTGGGGTCAAAATTATATAGGCATGTTTTCGTGATGTGTTTGTGATGAATGTGCCTTCTAAGGGATCCTTTTTATAGTTAATGCCATTACTCAGGATATAAGGACAATTCAAATGTTACTTGTTAAGCTACAGATCAGCATGTTCTTAAATATGATCATCTAGTTTGATACGTCTGAGCATTCAGCTTAACTAAAATATGTCCAATTGATTTTCCCATCCTTATACATTGAGTGAGTCCATTTGTCATTTAAGGGGTGTCAGCTGTATTTTTCCATTTTTGTTCTATTTGTAATTGAAAGACCTATAAGCAAACAGTGAAGAACCTGATCAGACGCCACATTATGCGGCATCTGGTCTAGTTCTGCGCTGTTTGCTTATGTCCCATAAGGGAAGCCAGGTTTATTTGGGTTAATTATGATTAATTATCTGCTATGCAATGTTTTTTTTTTTTTTTTTTCACTATTTTGTATGAAATCAGTGTACCATAACAAAATAATGCCAAACGCTGGAAGAAGGTGGTATAAAAGATTATAGGTCATATTATGCATAGATTGTGTGCTTGTTTCATTCATTAAGCTTTATCGTTTTATCAATTCATTACATGACTAAACAACATAATATTTACTACACATTGAAAAATTCAGGGAAGAGCAGCACACGCCAAATATGCAGCCCACACACCAAGTATTCAAAATCATGTTAAGAAAACTATTCGGTATTAACGCAAAGTAATAAAAAAGACTAAAGTAATATTCCTATCTTCAGACTAGGTTTAAATCATCTGCAAAATTTTCAGATTGATCACAAACTCTAGAAAGAGTTGCGCAAACAAGGTATCGATTAGAAGTTCTAACAGCGCGTCTATACAGGCGATGGAGAAAACCCGTATTTTATTCTGCAACAAATCATCGGGCATTCAGTAAAGAAAAGAAAAGACACAGTTGTTAACTTTGCGCTATTCAAATGACATTTTTTTTGTTTGGGCAACTTATTGACCGAGCGGGAATCTAGCCGGTCTCTTAATATAGCTTTGGATTTCTATATATGGTAGACTATTCTATTAGCTCACTAAGGACTTTTTATATTTGCCGGGATTGTCGGTTTGTGACGATCCCGGGAAATATAAAACATCTTAGAACAAACTGTTTTATAAACAGATTAATGTATGTTTGATTTTCATTTCAATCAAGAAATTTCATAAAGCTTAATTAAAGCAAACATTAAAGAATCACATCGTTGTTCCTTTTTACCTGTTACTGTGAAAATATATTAAACTTTGGTATACCCTTGTCCCGTATCTCTATGTAAACATGTGCAAAATTTGCGCCGGTACATAGACGTTTGCGTCTAAATATTTTGTCTTGTTTATTATATCGAAGAAAACGTTTTCTCCTTGGTACGTTTGTTCGGTTTGTGCTTGTTTAGATTTGTCGGTTTCCTCTTCCTCGTGGGGTCTGGGAAGGGCTGCGGTTTGTGATTGTAGCACTCCCTGGACTTTTCTCTTACCTTTTATTTCTTTAACCCTTGTCATGCTGAATAAATTAAGATGCCACACCTACTTCTAATTTTCAGCCAGTCAGATTGCTTGATTCAGATTGTTGCTATAAATTCATGTACTTAATGGCCAAGATTGCAGATCCAGATCAGTTGACTTCAGAAGCCAACTGGCCTGGATCTACACTGTTTGCGAAGGAAGGTTATATCCATGTTTAGCATGACAAGGATTAAAGAGTAATTCGGACAATATTGTCTAGAGCTAATGAGTCCTAATATAACTTGTCTTGAAGTATTGAATTATTGATGATTTTATAATGAGTATTTACACTGGTTTTCTCTTTGATCCATACCTACGACATATTGTTTCTGATACGCAGTTACAATGTAGCAAGCATTGTGATTTATGGCAGCTGTGACAGGCCTTCAGCTTTTACCCCGCAGCAGGTGAATGTGTGGACAACTTAGTGCAAAATCTCTCCACTCCACTCCGGTTAGGTTGAACATTATTCGCTGTGTCTCGTCACTTGAAAGAAGTTTTGTTGTTTCAGCTTATCCTAAATACATGTATGTCTGCTTAAATAAGGATACCACGTTCAAAAAAGTAGTTTTCTAGTCATAGTTCGCTTATCTTAACGCAGCTCATATCTAATAAATACTATGCAGGTCACCTGCATTTTGTTTTTGGTGTGGATTATGGCTGCTTGAATAGTAATGCATTTGAGAAGCTCATGAAATTTTGACAATAACCTGCATCAATTTGCGTTTTTTTTTTTTTTGTTTTTTTTTTTTTGTTTTTTTTTCGTAAATTTAACAACGATATGTTCGACATAGGAACTACTACCAAACATTATTGAAGACAAATGATCTAAATGTTAACTTCACAGAATGGCGAACAATAATATCCTCTTATCGAACATCCGTGTATTTGATGAAACATCAAATAAACGTCAAAAAGATTGCCTTTGGAAACAAAGAGCACACTACGGATTAGAAAATGGGAGTCTTCATAAGCAGTAATGAAGTTTGCAACACTGCTTACGCCCTGTAGCATATACATGAGCAGAACTCCATTTTCAAAGATACCACAATAGGTCCAATGATCCCAAAGGAAATGAAATATAATCTGCACTTTGGTGAAGTACGGAGAGACGTTCTATGGCCGCCACACGACACTATCACCAGCTGCAAAGCAAGTAACATATTGGGATCAATTAACACTTAGAAAAATGATGAATGTAAAATATAAACGTGCATAGTGGCAATAATTCTATCAATTCTTGTACACTGGGCTATGAATTTTAAGTTCAAAGACAGAGACACAAGGGCAATCCCGGTATATACACTCCAACACATAGCAAGTCATTTCGTGCCTCAAATGACGTCATAGTTTATTATACGTTCATAAACCTTTATATGAATAACCTCATAACCAACATTTCAACCCTAATGAATAAGTCTAACGATTCTTGCGAGCAGTAAGCTACATACAAACGAGATCTCCAAGGACCAGGGGCATAGTTGCGCAGACAGTTCCCTAGGGGATGTTGCCGCGAAAGTGTAATCTTAATTGTATCGTCAGTTTTGCCTTTGGTTGCAACAGATTCTGTATTTTATAGTCCTTAGCTAAATTATCGGTTGTCCTAGCAACCAAACAGTTTGAGCGGTTAAATTATAATATATAAGCCTAATCATGAGAAAACGTACCTTCGGACGTGTGCGCCCAAAGAAGACTCAAATCAGCCTGCACAGTCTGATCAGAGTTTTCGTTGTCCGCATGAAGAAACATTGTATCCTTGGCTATCCAAAATGCGTCAGTGAAGATTCTGATTAGACTGCGCAAATGCGCAGCCTGATTTGAATCTTCGCTGGGCGCACATCTCCCAAGGTACGTTTTCTGATGTTGCGGCCCATCAAGATTTTGTGCGTAGCGCCTAAAGCAGTATTTCCTAGTTTATGAATCATATTATACAATTATTAACTACTGAGGTATATCTTAGTCATATTCAATACCTCAGTAGTCACATTTTTTTTATTTTATAGTTTGTCTCTACTCTTGATGACTGTAGCAATAACAGTCAACACCAGACCCTATTAATACAAAAAGCGCGCCTAGTCGTTGGCTTCACTACTAGCGACGTCATCAAAACTTGATACTGACTGGCTTGCATGCAAATGATGTCACTTTTCAAGTGCGAGCTTGTCAGTATCACAAAATATTGACCGGGCTGGATTGCCCAAGCCAATGAAAGATCGTTTACTTATAGAACATATACTAAAGATCATTCATGATTTTGGGGTAGATTGGTAACAATCGAGCCATTGTATACAAACGCAAAAATTTTCGAAGGTAGTTATCCAAGTGATTATCATTGACCAATATAGTCAAACCGCGCGTGAGACGAAATCCAGGTTACGGTTACCTGGATTTCGGCAGAGTTCTGTTGATACAGGCTTATCTATCAAACCTGGGCTAGGACATTTAGGACATTGGCAAACAGTGCAGACCTAGGACGCCGCATAAAACGGCGTGTGATCAGGGTCTGCACTGTTTGCGTTAATTACAGAAAGTTAAGGGTAAAACGAAGTAGTTTTAAGTTCCAGATCAAAACCATGTTTCATGCTTACAGTCAGAGACATTCGACCCACTAGTGCTGTCAGCGCTTTGATCATCTACGTTATCACAGGACCTTCCAGTTATTGAACCATCACGAAAACATACCTATATAATTTTGACCCCCTTAAACCTCACTTTTATATAGAAAAACTGTGGTTTACAGGGGTATACATTATTTTTCTTATTTCTGCTCAAAAACATAGACTGTGGGTACTCGTTAGAACCGCCTCGCCGAGGCGGTTCTGACGAGTACTCGCAATCTATGTTTTGAGTAGAAATATGAAAAATATCAGAATTTTTTATCTGAAAATTTTCAGTTTTTGGAGGTGAAATTCTCTATATATTTGAATAGGCGTGTTTTCGTAATGAATGAATCATAAGACAATATACAATTGTTATGTAAATATAAATGATAGTATCCAAGTTAGAAGTACATGTATTTCTTATGTGGTCATACTATAAACGGTAGATCGAATAAATGAGTGATAGACATTGACACGAATAGCAACAACCCAGCTAGCATTCTACGTAAATCTACATCGGGCCGTCATCGGCCAGTCAGCTACCCTGACGGGCCGATGACGGCCCGATATAGATTTACGTAGAATGCTGACTGGGAAAGCGTTTTCCTTCTCAAGTGATCTTTGCTTCATTCATCTTTGTCCGTATTTGTATTATATGCTAAAGCTAAGCCATTGTGAATGAGTTCCGTTGTGTCTATTACAATATGAAGTTCCTAGTGGAGCGTATGCAGCCATTACGAAAACAAGCCCATTCAAATATATTGAAAATTTCACCACCAAAAGGTGAAAGTGTTCAGATAAAAATTCTATTTTTCATATTTCTGCTCAAAACATAGATTGTGGGTACTCGCTAGAACTGCCTCGGCGAGGCGGTTCTTATGCGTACCCACATTCTATTTTCTTAGCAAAAATAAGAAAAAATAATGTATACCCCTGAAAACCCCAGTTTTACTTTATAAAAGTGGGGTTTAAGGGGTCAAAATTATATAGTCAAACTGGGCTTTACAGTGGTATACATCGGTTTTCTTATTTTTGCTCAAAATCATAGATTGTGGGTACTCGTTAGAACCGCTTCGCAAAGGCGATTCTAACAAGTACCCACAATCTATCATTTGAGCAAAAATAAGAAATATATCAGAGTTTTTTTATTTAAACATTTTCAGTTTTTGAAGGTGATTTTTTCTATATATTTGAATAGGCGTGTTTTCTTTCAGTCCTTTTAGCTTTGCAATTACCTCGCTTGGGGAAGAGAGAGCTAATTTTAGTGCCGTTCGTACGTTTGTTCGATTTGTGCTTGTTTGGATCTGTCGGTTTTCTCTTCCTCTTGGTGTCTGGGAGGGGCTGCGGTTTGTGATTGTGGCATTCCCTGGACATTTCTCTTATCTTTTTCTTCGTAATGGTTGTGGCATAGATTATAACTTTCACTGTCTCCCAGTCCAGACATGTATGCAGTCAATGTCAAAGAATCTTATTTAAGAAGATGTTTGTGCTATGCTGTCTCCTCATCTGTAACATTATTCTGAACACTTTCCTTTAGATCTATGGCTATTGTCTTGTCCAGAAATAAATATTCTTTCCTCTCTGTTATCTGAGCGTAGCTTTGGCACTTCTAAGATTTTTAGAAACACTGCAAATATTCGAAGGGCCTGCGACTGTGTTTTACTGGAAACGTTTAAGACAGTAAATCTGTTTCGGTAGCTATTCAATGTTTCTGGTAATTTCATAATCTTAGCCACAATGTAAGAAAATGTACCTTATGATAGGTGCACCTAGCGAATACGCAGCTCGGACTGTGCATCCACATAGTCTTATTCAAAGTTCGCTGTCCTCCTGAAGACGAAATTTCTAGATCCTTTGTTATCAATAAAACGCCTATCGAAGACTCGGATCTGAGTCTTCGTGGGCGCACATATCATAAGGTGTATTTTCCCATGTTGTGGTTTAACCCTTGTTATGCTAAATAAATTCAGATGCCACGCCCACTTCTAATTTTCAGCCAATCAGATTACTTGATATAGATTGTTGATACAAATTCACATACTTAATGACAAACAGTGCAGATCCAGATCAGTTTGCTTCTTCAAAAGCCAACTGTTCTGGATCCGCACTGTTTGCAAAGGCAAGCTATATCCGGGTTCAGCAAGACAAGGGTTAACTATGTTCGATTTTTATCTTTTATTATGATGAACTAATGTAGTTCAGTCTAGAATTCATTTGCTTCCAACAGGATTTCTTTGCTTGATATTGAACAACTTTGCACTAGCACAGTTCTTTAGGTGCTTTCAAAATTTGATCAATATCCCAAGTGATAATATGTACTAAACAACCAGATTAAATACGCCGTATCAGTAACAAAGGTCTCTGATGGGAGGTGCCAAGAGTACAGTGGAGCAGTAGTACAGTCTAACTAAAACATTCCACACTCCCGACTTCATTCCAAACATTCTTGGGGGTCACAAAGTATGACAATTAGAATGTTGAAAATCAGTTTTCTTCGCAGAAAACAATTAGTTTCCGGTAGTATTAAATAAATCTTTCCTGTTTAGCTTCAGGAAAAGAATAGAGACATGCTGCTGTACTTACCTCAGTAAGTGATTTATACGTGACACAATAAAATTACGAAGAATCTAATTGAACGCCGTGCAGCTTTTATACAATGGTAGGTGTTCCAAACACCGGCTAAAATTTACTTTCATGTTTTCTTCGATCTCTTTCGTTCGGGTTGTTTTATCATTCAGAATCTCTCTCTCTCTCTCTCTCTCTCTCTCTCTCTCTCTCTCTCTCTCTCTCTGCCAGCCATTAACATGTGTTTCTGATCTGCAGGCTCAAACGTCTTTTACTCTTTTTATTTTATTATAAATATTGAGCGTTGTCAATAATAGAAATATACAGGTACAAGGGGCGGTCGGAAAATGTCCGGACTTTTTTATCTTTCTGAAAAACCGTGAAATGTTGTGATATTTTTTTCTCAAAGTTGTGATCTTCGTGAGAACGTTAAATTCACTTCGCAAATCATCATGTAGACCTGCTGCTGAATAACCATTTACAGCTGAAAGCATAGCCACTCTGGTCTCATATTTGTTTCCCTGTGTGTGTGTGTGTGTGTGTGTGTGTGTGTGTGTGTGTGTGTGTGTGTGTGTGTGTGTTTAGCTTTTTTTCATCAGTATCAAAACATATGAAAGTCGCAGGATGACAAGGTCTGGGGTGTAAGGAGGATGGGACAGCAATTGCCACTTGAAACTGTTGATAAGTTCAACTACAGATAAGGTAATATAACGGCATAGTCGTGCAAAAGAAGGATATGCTTCTTGGGTAGCCTGGGACGCAACATTTTTTGTTTTGAATTCGTTTTCAAAATTGCTTCTAAATAGTATCTACCAGTCACACTGGCGTTTAATTAGCTAAACATATTCCACATAAATTAAAAAATAAAAAAAGAAACAAAAAAAAAAAAAAATACAAAAACGGCATAACCTTGCCTGCAGATGGAGACGGCTTAAACTTCTTAGGCGGTGTTTCCACTGCTTTGTAATCGTTGTATCAAAAAATGTATGTTATATTGTGTGTACTCATTAGAATCGCCTCATCTAATGAATATATTCAACATACCATTAGTTTATAGAAGATCGTAAAGTCATTCCTAAATTATTCCCTTCTGCCTACTGACCTTGTTATGAGTAACCCTCAGTGGCTCCAACTATCCTTGTCTAGAATACATTTTCATGGTGCTAAATATATTCGAGCCATTGCAGTTCGACTGTAGTTTGTCAAAATGATCTCCGTGTCACTACGTGTTTCGGGATACAATGTTTATGCACAAGTACAAATAAATGATACCTCATATATTTTTATTGGTACCCATGGGCATAGACAATGTCCTGTTTGTCATCGTTTGCAGCAATATATGTATTATCGGACGTGGATTGTAAATTACTTTGCGTTGTGTCAGATCTTTGTGGAATGATCTGGTACGTAAATTTGTCCAGCAATAAATTATACATTACAATCGCTTTCATCTTTCATTCGAGCCGGGGAACAGCATATCCAACAAAACTGCAATTGCATCAAGCGAAGACTGAGATCAGAATCTTCGCTGTCCGCGTGAAGACAGTTTTGATCGATCCTGGGCTACCTAAATATTGACCTGCAAAGACTCTGATCACCCTGCACTGATGCACAAGCTGATCTGAGTCTTTGCTGGACGCACATGCAATCGTGTAGGAAATGCCGTCCCCTACCCATTTATATTGTTCGCTGTCCCTGATTACCATTCAAGATCTGTACGATGATACTGTTTTATAAGATGATCGAATTTCGTTCATTGGAATTCCTATTTACGACCTACATTCAGCTGTCTGAAACGACAAACATCAGAACAATTGATACATAGAATAACTGATACAATGATGATATCGTCTACCTGGAAAGCTTCTAGCCTTTGTCGTTGTCTCAAATAGAGATGTAGTGATTTATTAGTATGAATTATATCACAATCATGCTAATTAGAACGATTCCATAGAAAGTATTTACAGAGTGGCAATTCAAACGATTTAACAGCTCCAATGAGGTTAAGCCGACACATTTACATGGGAATCGGTGTGAAAAATACAAAAAATGAAACGATACGATATAGGGAAAATCATTATTAGACCAATGTATTTCAAGATAGTATTCCAGAGAGAAAAATCGCTTATGTCCCTTATAGCCTGTAGTATTGAGGCGTTTAATAGAAGTACTGTTAAACACATTGCGTGTAGTGTAGTTTTAATACAATTAATTGCATTCCCTGTAAAGAAGGGTCTGTTATTGTAAGCAATCGTAGTCTTACATATTCTGATTATTCCACACGCGTACTTGTTTACCTCTCTTTAATTGCACGCCGGTGAGACTGTCCTCATACTTAATGACAGTTTCCTTCTCTATCTCTTTCGGAAGATTTGTACCTGATTATCAATGTCTATGACCTGGCCCATCGTGGTCTTGTGTGTGTTTTTTCTTCTGTATTTGCCTCAGCTCGCCTTTGTACACTTTGCTTTAGTGTTTGTACTTACGTGTTTTTCACTAATTTGGTGGAGTATCGCTATGCGGACCTAACGCATGTTTGTAATGTAGAGCTGCATTAGAATTAAGCGCAAGGTTTCGCTCACGTAAATCTCATTACGAAAACATACCTACGTATGTTTTGACCCCTTTAAACCCCACTTTTATATAGTAACATTGGGGGTTACATGGGTTTACATTATTTCCCTTATTTCTGCTCAAAACAAAGATTGTGGGTACTCGTTAGAACCACCTTGACGAGGCGGGTTTAACGAGTACCCACAATCTATGTTTTGAGTAGACGTATGAAAAATCTCAGAATTTTTATCTGAAAACTTTCAGTTTGTTTGTTGTGAAATTTTTAATATATTTGAATAGGCATGTTTTCATAATGGGTTTAAGCCCCCAGGTATTCTATCTACTAACCGTTCCGAGGCAGTTCCTCTTTCTTGGTGCGTCGTTGGTTTGATCGGTTGTGTCTGTTTCGTCCTTGTTTGTTCCGCATCTCTTCTTCCTTAAGTACCTCGGGAAGGCTGTACATTTCTTGGTGTCTCCGTTCATTTCTTTACAGTCGCCACAATAATTTTATTTTCGTGTTTGACACAACCAGATAAACGCTAAAGTTTTCTTAACCAACGTCCTGATTACTGGAAACTTGTGTGAAAACAATAAAGGCACAACCACTACGTGCTTTAGTGTGCTGCCTACCAATGAATACTGTGCAGTGGCTTTGTGCTTTCATATTACTAAATGAATAACACAGTGTTCATTTTAACACTAAAAACTTCACAGGCCGTATAACGAGAAAATGCTGCTGCAACAACAGACAAGTAAACTGAATATCACTATGCTGATTTTTAAACTTTTGAGACAATTCCGGTCATGTAAATCTTATGATCGATTTCTATATAAAAAGGTTACATTAAGTTTATGCCAGTAGAATGAGTTATTGCTCAGAGCATAAATACAATTTTATAAATGATTTAAATCATGATGTCTGTTAACGGATTCCTGAAAATTGATGCTAATGTTGTTATAATGCGTAGGTAAATTAATCAATTCAGGTTCATGCTGTATTTTGTGCGTCCTCTATTACAAGTCGTTTACCGTTCAGGCACTGCACATAACTAGCGTTTAATTAGAAGTGGCATTACCCCAAAATTAAGCACCTTTAGCGCCAACAGTTAATCGTGAACATTAATCTACTGTTTCAAGATCTGCACAATTTCACACCTGCACACTGTTGTGACTCTGGTCAGACTGCTCATAGCTGTAACTTGCTTAAAGATTCTAAAGTACAGGCTCTACCTAAAGTGTTGTTGTTGTGCTCTGATGCGCAGGCTGATTGTTTTCTTAATGAGATACGCTTTTCGTTCGGCGCATTTTGCTGCGACGTAGCACTGAGGTCAATGAACAGGTTAACAGTAAATGGCTGCAAGTATGTGAATTTCATATAAATACTCATTGTCTCTGAAGAATGCCTTCGGATAAAATATTCAAAAAAGTTGTTTTTTTTAATTGAATTCGTTTCCTTTTGCAGATTATAAATAAAAATCTAAATATTTGTTTTTTTCTTTCTTACCATTATGTAAGCATGGCGGAAACATTTTACTGCAAGATTAATATTACTAAAATAAACGTGATTCATTCAATACACTAGTCATTGAGAAGTTTCAGACCATTTATCATCATTCTGGTCCCCTGGCAAGCATTCTGTCACAGAATGGCTGAAGCATTACAACGAAACTGTCTTGGTTTGGCACCACAAAGCTGCCGTTATTTTCCAGTGAAAATGATCAAAACTTTGGTAGACATTAATTTGACCAAAGTGTTGACCAGTTTGTCTTTTTATAGGGCTACCTTGTCGTATAAACAGAATTAAATCATTCTCTGTGTCACTGACACTTTAAGTTTATCTAGTAGCACATAACATCCCATCGGCTGTTGTCTGTTAATGGCGTTTGTATCGATAGAAAACGAACAGTTTAGGGCATTATCAAAGTGCTCAGCTAATGTCTTCCTGATAGCACGTATGTATGTCAGAAGTGCTGTACCATCTAAACTCATTTTAGGGTCTGCGGCCCATAAATTGTCTTTACTGCATCATAGAATTTCTTCATGTAACTTTTGTCAGGGAATCACCGGTTTGTGACTCTTATTCTGCTTAGTAATGTACGAGTATCTTGCCTATTTCAAAGCTTGATCTAGATCATCATGTAAATGCTATGAAATGCTACTTTTTTTTGGAAACAGAGATTTTGTCATTGATGACTTTCTATATTTGGCGGTGCTTATCAAACCAGTTTGGGTGATGAGAGGCTAAGGGTACGCAATGCAAAACAAAAACGCTGTACATTAACAAGCGGCTATAATAATGTGATTACGATGTATTAACATCGTTCCACTATTAATGCCAACATTTTGTAATTCACTGGGTTCTTTATTCTTATAAAAACAAATCTGACACAGACATGTTCAGCAATGCAATTTTAAGATACACGAATACATATAAATAGAAAGGAAGGAATCAATACAATTACCTAACACTTTCCGTACAAGACACCAAAGACATTGCTGCGTTTTTGCAGAAGTAAAAAGTAATGGTTGAATTACATGAAAACACAAAGACAAAACAGAACCTGTTTTCGTTTGCTCTGGATTTCATTGTTATATACTTGTTGTCGTCATGGACCTCGTATTTATTTCGTCACAGATATTTTAATTTGACGCAGTTGTTTTCCTCTGATGATACGCTGACTAAGTTGGGAAGCCTCTGCCCGAGCCATACAACTACTAACGCTGGAATCCAGGGTGACAACTAGTATTCAGAAAAAAAAAACTGGTTTAACCCCCACTGTGGTTTCGTTTATTTCCTTTCTAAGGCAGTTCTTCTATTCCTTTCTAAGGCAGTTGTTCTATTTGCTCTTTGCATTACATCGAGGCCTCTTACTGCGGAATGTTTGCTTGTTTCGATCCTGTTTGGTGCCTTGTTCTTGTATCTGTTCTGTCTTATCTAGCTTTGTGATAACCTCACTTTGAGAAGACGGAATTGGTCGCATGGCTATTCTTTAGTTACTTCTTCAAATTCTGGATGTTATTTTTTGTTCGCTTTTATTCCCGTATCAGAGGTAGTCGGCGATCTATGATTGTAACACTTCCTAAATTTCTCCGTATATATTTTCATCGAAAACGAGAACAAACAGACAAATTGAAACTATAACAGAAGTATGGCTTTCGAAAGGACAAAGAACAGATTTTTGCTAGAATTGAGACTGACTGACCTCGGAAACATATATTTTACGGAGGCATAAAGTCTCTGACTTCCTGTCAAGTACATGCGTCAGCATTAATTTCCTGACTGTTTATTATTATCATCTAGAGCAATATCATGTAGGTATTATATAGGCATCAAATCCTTGCATTTGTACAATAGGTATTAGTTATCACTGACATCTAAACTGAGTTTTACTGCACACATTCCCAGACAAAATTAGTCATGGTCATTTAGCATCAGTTCCCGATAGAATATTTATGCGTAGTATCTCACATCAGTTTATGCATCTTCCGACTCAGTTCTGGGGTTTCGTGTATACAGTTACTATTAATTGTAGAAGAGGTATAGCGCGTATGTGCGCCTTAAGGCGTCCATCCGAAATCTTGTGTCCTTAACTCCTCCTACAGCTTTCTTTGGGATTATTTTGAAAGTTTGTGGATTCTCCTCTTCCGATGATGTGGGCATGCACCTGATTTTATGCTGACCTCTACTCCAATTCATTTTTTTTTCTTTCAAAAAAGCTCGAGTCCGAAACTCAACTTACATTTTTCATTGAATTTCTTTAAAATCCTGCAGACTTTTTCACATATTGTGACTATTTGTACTTGATTTTAGACTTTTTAGACTGCCATTTTTCTACCCCGCCACACAATAGTGGCGGGGTATTACGGTTTCACGTTGGACGTCCGTGTGTCTGTCTATCTGTCCGTCCGCCCGTCAGTCGTTAGTCCGTCCGTCCGTATTTCGTTTCCGTATGATAACTTGAGTAAACATCAGTGGATTTTCACCAAACTTGGTATGTGCATTAATTTTGTGTAGATCTGGGCAAATTTCGTCAAATTTTGACAGGAGTTATTTTCCCGATATCGCTCATATTTTCGTTTCGGACGATAATTGTGTAAATGCTAAGAGATTTTAACCAAACATGGTACATGCATTTATATTTAGGATATCTGGTTTGGGATTGCAAATGAGCAAATTTCGTCAATGTTTGATAGAGTTATCTGCCCGCGACACGATAATGGCGGGGTATTATAGTTTAACGTTTTTATTTCAGAGTTACGTCTTTCCGACGTAGGATGTCCAGCCATAAAGCTTCTGTCTTCCTATATCGTTCATCGACTTCTTTTTGAATTGTGCAGATTTTCATACTATGATATTAACCTGTGCGCCTGCGTTTAGATTTGGTTTTGATTGAATGATTTTTGACCGAGTTGTGGTCTTTAAGGACTTAGAATGTCAATCAGGAAAGCCTGCGTCAGCAACTCTTCCTACATTTTTTGCAACGGAGTCTTTTGAAATTGTGCAGAGTTTGACATCCTTTCAGACTTCAAAATTTCAGTCAGCGAACGATATGTCCGCAACTCTTTCTCTATGATTCACTGCATTCTTTATAAAATGTTCCAGTGTTTCGTTCCTGTGATTTACGTTGTGCATATGAATTTCACACTATGCAGACACATTAACCAAATAGAGCAATAAGTTTAAGTCGGATATTTTCGTCAAAGTTCATCGACATTAGAGCTAGACTTTGAAGATTTTTTTTTTTAATTTATGCAAATTTGAAATATAAGTCTTATGATATGCATATATAGTTTCTGCAGTTTTATAGCATTTGTCACCAACTGCCGTTACCTTAGGGAGGAAATTGATATATCGGTTTTGGTAAGATTCTTTGATATTAGTCATTACTATTTACAGAACAGCAAATTTATATGATATCTATTTGAACATGTTATGTTTTGTTTTCATTCTTTCCTATCGAAATTACATTCCCGGAATATGAGGAGATGGAAAATGATGAGAAGGGTTATAATATTACTGACATGCTTCAGATATCTGGCGACATTTCGCCTTTGATGCTTTTATCAAGATTTTTACTTCCTTACCACACAAGCTGCCAAACTCAAATGCAAGTAGATAATCTTAAGCTGAAATTTTAATCGATCTACAAACTGTATATAAAATAAACTACCCATTATATATATATATATATATATATATATATATATATATATATATGTGTGTGTGTGTGTGTGTGTGTGTGTGTGTGTGTGTGTGTGTGTTCGAGGCTGCGACTACACTGTCAAGTACTTGCGTTATCTTGTTCGTTTAAGAGATTCGATTATATTTTCATACAGATTCGAGAGTTCCTTGGTTGCTCATGCATAAACCTGGTATTTTGTAATCAACTTAGAAGTCATATATCTAATAGAATTATATCACTCTCTTAAATCCAGTAGGCAGCAGCTGAACGACTATTCAATAATTAAATAGACTTCTATAAATTTTAGGACACGTACAATAACGAGTTAAGGTGATGCTGTATTTAGGGTAAATACGTCATACTATATGTATCCTAAGAACTTGGCCAAATTCAAACAAAAATGCAAACTCAAAATTGATTAAACTTCTTTTTGATCTGTGAAATTTAAAAACTTAAGTAAATACTACATCTAGTATATGCCGGTTTGTGAACTGTTAATATTAAAAATATATAGACAAAGTATGTACCGCAGTATGTTATAAACGGAAATTGTATATCACTTAATTATAGTACATACTACAGGTAGAATATATTTGAAAATAGTAAAACATTGCTGCCAAGAAATGCATGTGGAACTTATTAGCAGGCAGGAACCGTTAAAGTAAATTAAATTCTGAGAAAATAAACTGAACACATTAAAGAAAGCGAAGAGGTTTTGTTTGTTCTGTTTACAAACAGTAAATTAAGGTAATTGAGAAAAACATTTGATACCTAAGACGATACCCAGGAAATGAAGATACCCAGGAAATGCTAAATAACGAAGCACAACCTTCAAGAGGCACCAGCAGATGGACAGATGAGGAACAAACAATGACAAAACAAACGCCACATATGAAATCCCGACGCACAAACATGACTGTAGGACGCTTCCTACATATACATGCAACACCAGTTTATGCGTTCAGACTATTCAGAATAGGCTAATTTATCCTAAAGGACAAGACAGTATAACTTACACTGTGTGTGCTGAAGTACGGAAATACATTTTAGTGAAAACTGCCGTTTTATTTAATGAAGAGCCTTCATGTTGTTGAATAGTATATATGTTCTGTTGACATCCGTGTAAACTCTTTATTAATATGACTGGTGAACTCAGCAGAAGTTAAAGTATTTGAAGCAACAGCTGTTTTCCGAACGACTGACTGTTCTTATTTCCCAAGAGAAATATTTGTGATTGTGTCGGATAATTATTCGAGGCGACAAAAGATAGGGCGATGTTATTTTCTCTTATCAGGTAAGGTTAAGAGAACAACAGATGGAATAAGTGATAATGCTTTGATTTTACTATTTTTGTTTCTATGAACCTTACTTTTGCCAAATCAGTCGCAACGTGTGAACTTCTACCTACGTACAAGTGCGCCTAGCAAAGGCTCTGATAAGCCTGCGTAGACGCGCAGTCTGATCTGAGCCTTCGTCGGGCTCTCAAATATGTTGTCACACAGAAAGTGAAGACACATCAGCCATCAGGAAAATATACCTGTATAATTTTGACCCCCTTAAATCCCCTATTATATAGTAAAATCGGGGTTTACAGGGGTTTACATTATTTTTCTTATTTCTGCTTAAAACATAGATTGTGGGTACGCGTTAGAACCGCCTCGCCAAGGCGAACGGTTCTAACGTGTACCAACAATCTATGTTTTGAGCAGAAATATGACAAATATCAGAATTTTTATTTGAAAACTTTAAGTTAAATACAGACTTACTAAATAATTATTGAAAGATACTGTTTTTGGTGGTGAAATTTTCAATATATTTGTAATATTCGATGAGAAAAAATGAATTAAAAAAAAAGATGTTTTAAAACTGAAGTGCTCTTCTCTCGGACAATTCTCTTCTTACAGGGTATTCGGATATTGGCATACCTTCTTTTGGTATGTTTTGCTTTAATAGTTGATGTTTTGCTACATGCGCAAACCCTCCCTGGCATGTGCAGGCCGTGCAGGTTGTTGTGGCTTGCCGGAGGCTGCAAAATTCTCCTTAAACTATATGTAAGAACTTACACTCTCCTTTTTGATATCATTAATTTCTATCTGTCTCGAATGTCTATAGCTGGTATTAAATGTTTTTTGGCGACCGTAAACGCCTCCTCGTACTTCACTGTAGTGTAGTTTAGTGGGAGCACCAAACTCATTTGGATTTATTTGAAATAGAATATCGCTTAACCATGACATAGGAGGAGTGAGCAGTGACACGCATCACATTACTGTTCATAAACAGATTCACTAAAATAGAATTTGCTATTTTTGTTAATTTGATATATGTTTTGCGTCTAAACGCACCATCCTTGCAAAAGTCTTTAAACATCGTTGTTTCATAGGCTTGGAAATAATCTACCAGCATCCAGAGAAGAAGCAGTCTTGTATCAAGTTTTGCTCTGTTCGTCGTCCTATTGTAAGTTTTAGTGGATCCTGTCATGCATTGTGGTTACTTTCTTGGGAAGAGAGAGTTGGTTGCTTTCGTTTGATTTGGCTTGTGACTTGTGTGCTTTTTAGCCATGGTGTATTTGTTCTTTCTCTTGGTATTATTGTTAGGCTATGTTGCTCTTCCTAGACATCGATACTTTTGGATATAACGAGCTAACTCTTGTCTATCTGAGCAAGTGTTAAACAAATAACCCAGAGGACAAAGAAGTTTACCCCACTCCCAGCGTAAGTTTTACTACTGGTAGTTCTAAGATGGTGGTGCCGGTGTTGTTTTTTTTCTTTTCGTGGGTTAATGACAGCTCGCTGCGGGGCATTTTACTTGTTCTGTTCTGTATTTTGTCTTATTGCTATGTTAGGTATCCTGTCTGACATAGTCATCACCTTGTTTTACACTACAGCATTTTGATTATTCTTCCTTGTGCAAAAAAAAAAAAAAAAAAAATACATTGCCATGTAGACTGGAGAGAGCTTTGTATTATCCTAAAACGCACTTTTTTTGACCAAGAAGTTGGATATTATTTTATGTTTACTTGGAATTTTAAACTATATTGAAAATAATTCATTCACTGCACAAACGTGTCAAACCTCGTTACTACAACGATCCAAATACATATTTAATTACCTCCCACGAAACACGATACTAAAGAGTCGTCACGTTTAGTATTGATGGAGTAAAGGTTGATAACTATCTCAAGGGCTTGTCATTTATTGGAGTTTTGGTTCACTAGCTCAAAGGCATGGTATTTATTGGAGTATTGGTTCATTTTCTCAAGAGCTTGTAGTTCATTGGCGTATAGGTTCACGATCTCAAGAGCGTGTCGTTTACTGGAGTATAGGTTCACATTTTACATAGCACTCCGTCTTAATGTATCTTTGTAGGAAGTGCTATGCTCCGGATCATGTTTTATATCAATAAACTATAACACTTTTTAATGACAATAATGATAATAATAATAACTGGTAGTTTACGTCTAAATACAGCCTTACTAAATAATTATAGAAAGATACTTTTTTCGAAAAAAAAAGAAGAAAAAAAAACTACTGTGATTTCGACATCCTTTAGAAAGACAGGATTAGCCTGGTGTTTTATTCTGCGTGAAAAAAAGAAAGACTTGTGGTTGCCAATATGTTATCAGAAACTGTTTGTCGTTTCTATTTCCGTGCTTTGTTTTCAAATATTTACTGTTAATTTTATGACCAAAAAAGGTCTGACTTATGCATTTTCTATACCAAACTGGATGTTTGGAAGAAAATTAATAATAAAAAAAAAAAAAAAAAAAAAGTAGTTTCGCTTTTCTTCACTTGTTTTAAATTACTGATTTTCCATAAAAATGCTGAGAAAATTTCAGAAAATTTTAACAAGCGGAATTTGTTGAAAACATACATCAAAACTACCTACCCAAGTTTTGCATATTTTGCAGCCGTTTGGACCACGGAAAAATGAAAATATTCGAGTTTTATTTCAAACCAATGACTAGAATAAAAGTTTCTGTGCATAAGTAGTTACGACGAATGGTTTTGTATTACGTCGTGCTAAAGTTTTGCAAATTTACTTCTTCTATGTACAGAAGCGGGCAACAAAACGACTTTCCTACTACTTTCTGAGAGATGTCGAAAGGAGAGTAGAAAAATATTCTTGCTGGAAAATAATAAAGAATGAATAAAAACAGAGATACCACTGAAAGCATTGACAAACATTTATTTTTTCTACCACTTCTGGATAAATCACACTTCAACAAGTTTCTCTTTGTGTGTCTACATGATATCTATTTTTTTTTTTTTTTTTTTTTTTTTTTTTGAGTGTTTGAAAGTTACCCTTCTTGACTGGAAAATGCAAATAGTAACTTGCTGTAAAGGGAACACCTTGTCAAATGATTGCTTTTTCAAGCATGGGTGTTAAGTTAGATATTGTGTTCAGTCACACCTTATACCCCTACAGATGTAAGCTGTTTTTGCAATAGCACTGCATCTCCTTAAAACTCAAAACAGCTACCAGAGATGTAACACAATCACTGATTGGGTTCCTCGAAGCCACACATTTTGATGTATTACAAGTCTTGCTATTTTCCTTTCGACAACTGGAGGATGAATTTGGAATTCAAATAAGAACACCTTTTATTTCAGTTTGTTCCTATGGTATTACTCTTCGTTCTCAACAAACTGCTACCGCTACTGTCGCCAATATTTTTTTATAGATACGTCTTGTTATTTGCGTTATGAGACCATTTGATCTTTGTTAATTAGAAAATAAATTTGGCAGTGCTAGGAAGTTGAAAATTCATAAAGGTATCAGGCCATAAATACGAAAGCATCAGTAAATATTTCTCAAGCCTTGATATGCTTTGCCATTTGATTCATTTATTCTGACACAAATTAGTTTACATCACACTGGGTTAGGGCTTGCCGACTTGTCTAAGCAGGCTTTTTTCATTCAGTGAGGTTAATACCAATATTTCTTTTATAAATCTTCTGAAACCGCAAGTAACAAAGAGACTCTGAATAAAGCTCTCAGCTATTTCAATATTGCAACAGATGCCGACATACATCGATTTCTTCACATGTATGTTTTCGCTTCGGTTTTTGTTTAGAAAAACAAATGTATTTCTGATAACGTCGACATATTCACAATACACGAACGCAACAGATGTAAGTTTTTTTTTTTTTTTTTGTTTTTGATCTGCATTTTCTTCTTTCAATTCACAACATATGGAAACTTTGCTTGTTAACAGTGACAAAATGAGTCCTTCTATGTTGTTTTTACTATAATCATTACTAATGTTTTCAGAAGAAGGAACTCGAATGATATTCAAATAAAACAAAGTAACCCGCTACGTCAGAAAACGCATCTTTGGACACGTGCGCCCAGGAAAGATTAAGATCAGCCTGCGCATTCGCGTAGCCTGATCAGAATCTTCACTGGGCACATTTTTGTTAGTGAAAGATGCAAACTTTCTTCATGCGGACAACGAAGACTGTACAGACTGCGTAGGTACGATCTGGATACTAGTACATGCACATAAATACAGTATAACCTCAATGGCTCGAACACGGATGGCTCGATTACCGTGGATGATTCAAACTCTTTTTTCAGTCCCTACAAAATTCTTCCAATAGCTCAAGAAAACAAATATTTAGGGATTTTTGTTTTTCTTATTTTATCATGGAATTGTATGCTGTGTGTATTCATTAGAATAAGCTCATCGAGGCGATTCTAATGAGTACACTCAACATACAATCGTTGTGTTAAAAAATCGAAAAGATTTCCCTAAATTATCGCTATTTGCTTCCTGAACTGGTGCCATGATTAACCCTCAGTGGCTCGAACTACCCATGTCTCGAAAGATGGTCCCAAAGATGTTCGAGCCACTGTATGTGCATGTGAATTGTATAGTATAGATGTAAGTAACCGCTCTCTCAAACATAATACGCATATATATCTTTTTCACCGTGAAAACAATGCGAAAACAATTCATTAAACCTCGAGCATTAAACTTTCCAGTTGCTATTCCTCACCCTGTCCACTCTAATCTCAAAACTGACATGACATGAACCAGCTTGCTGAAGTATTTTAGAAAGTTGATCTGTACACAGTTGAACGCATGTCCCGCACGTATCCTAGGGTTTCGGACATAAAGACCTGAACAGAACGTTTCGTACGATCGGGGTCTACACTATTTGCCCCATATCTAGTACTTTGTAGACACAGCATCAGGTATTATGAAATGGCTTTGTTGAAAGTGTTGGTCAAATAATGAGCTAAGGTGTTTGAATATCTAATACGCCTCTGCTGTATTGTTTGGAGCATAAATGAAACGCCACAAGAACAATAAAATAAATCAAAAAGCCGTCCGCAAGACCTCTCTCTATATATAAAGTTAATTCAAGTCGATAGCATCAAGACATAACATAATTTGTATGAAGGCATAAATCTAAAAGCTTGTACATAAAGATAACAGCATTAGTCTGTCCGAGTAGTACGAACTCCGGTACTCAAATTTTACTAACCCTAGCATCGGAATGATATACGATATAGGAAAAAAGCCTGGATATGTCTGTATATAAAACATTTTATTATATACAAAGTAATGAAATATAGAGAATTATTGATGAAATAAAATGCATATTTCGAAAAAGTTATATTTTCACTAGTGAAAATATAAAACTAATATTTTCACTCCTCTGAGCAATGAAAAGTATAAGATCTGGAACTACTTTTTTTCTTATTTACATTAATGGTCAAGATTTGCATGATTTGCATCTCTTCTATCGAAAGTGATGTTTATAATAAAAAGAAAATTCAAATGTTTGTCGTGAATATTACTTTTATTTCATCTCGTGCACTCGATGAAATAAAAGTCATATTCACTCCAAACATTTGAATATCCTCTATGTATAGCAGATATGCATACATTGCATTTCGCGAAAACTTACACTTATTTACGGGAGGCCCAGATTCTAAGAAATTTTAAGTATACAAAACCTTGTGTATTCAAGCTAAAATCATAAAAAAGAAAGAAACAAAGCTCAAAACAGACAGCAAAATGTTTTTTCTCACGCACATATACAAACATAACGTCATTAGTGACACCCGGTTGTTGTTCGCATTTAAGAGAGAGTACCCCGTTTTCCTGTCTGACATCATTTTTTTAAATACCTCATGCAAACTGCGTTTCAAATAAATCTTCTACCGTTTTCTCTAGTCTTTTTAAGAAGGTATACAGAAATGGATTAACGCCAAAAAAAATGTTCGATTTTTCTTCCATTATGGCCGCTACAATAAACCTGTAAGAGAACGTTTGATTGCAAATTTTATGACACCATTTTAAATGCCACATTTTAACTTTTACCAGACATCTTTCGGGCGTTCGTGCTTATGTTTTTCCAATAAAGACTATTCGTATAGAACGCTGCATTGTACTTATGTAAGTTTTAAACATGCATGTTGAGGCGAATCGCCGCGCATTTCTTCATGCCCATAATTTCAAAACCTTTGTTGACGAACTATGCTGGGTATGAATGTATGAAGACCAAACGTAATAATTGACGTAATTTCCGCAAACTAAATTGTTCATCAAAATTCCATAAAATGCTCGCCTTTTTACAAAACGCGACAAGAATTTTTAACAATCAGTGCTAATTTATATTCAGACATCAACTGTATAGATTAATGTATTGCCATTTGGGTGTATATTGGGTGAATTATACCTGTTGTAAATACATGTGTACTGCACGCTTAATAGAACTTACAGTTGCTTGGCGAAACTCTAAAGCAAAAGCATGCAAAATGCATGCGTTTCTCCAAAATGCAATTAGTTTTGCATTCCTTTACAGCGGTTTTGTATGAAGCAATGTCCAAGCTTTAAATATACAAAAACTCAGCCGTATATCTTTCCGATGCTAGGGTTACGTTTTTTAGCAAGATACAGAAATTGAGAAGCCCGACAACTATAGTTTTATAGTCTACTTTTGAATTAACTTAGTCTATGCCAGCGTTGTACCATTATGTTAACTGGATTCATATGCAATATTCTATGTCATGACACTTTCAGTACATAAACGGGGCAGGAAATCCGAAAGGACCTGTGACGGTTTAGTTTCAGAAAGTAGAAAGGATACAGATTTGGATTATTTTTCATGCGAGTGAAGGTTTATGCATATCTTTATAAACTTTACAGTTATATTTTGGTATATGGCCAGTTGTTTGACTAACATTTCCACTGGAAAACATATTTGCACCAAATATTAAATATACCCTATAGCAGTGCTATCATTCATGTTCATTTATCATGTTTAAAGTCAGATAGTCAAGGTAAGAGTGTTATCAAAGAGATAAATATCAGAGTATGTTTTGCCATTTTTACACAAAGTACATGTGTAATAAGATTTTGAATCGCTTTAGATTTACAAGACAATATTAATAATTCAGAACCCAGATCATTTTTTGTCACAGTAAAATAAAAAATGAGAATATATCTGACCACTTAACAGGAGCCCTGTAGTGTATGCCACATCTGCCTGTGGGTTCTGCCTCATTGGCTGTGTCTGCAATGCATGCACAGGTTTCTTGCGTCGTACAGTTGCCTTCCAAATGCATATTATTGAATTAGGCTTTATATCTGTGGGGGGTGGTTGGGTGTGGCGAAGGTTCCGGGGCGTCAAACTGATACTGGCTTAGTTTGGCTAGGCCTGCTATCCTTGTTGCAGGTAAGGGTAGAGGGGGAATGTTTTTATTTCTTCTGTTTCTTCACTGTCATTCCTATTCCTCTTTCTTCCCTGTTCCTCTCTTTCATCTCCTCTACTATCTCTTCTATCTCTTTTCTCCCTTTCTCTGGGAGACGACAAAAATGGCCCACAAGGGCTGACGTGTCGTTAAACCAACACTTTATATCTTTAAAGTGCTGAGTGGAGGTTGCATGTTTGCAACAAAATGCACATTACTGTGCCAGGATCTATATCTGTAAGGTGCTGAGTGGATGTTGCATTTCTGCAACAAAATGCAGACATGTGGCTAAATATATGGACCTAGTAATAAACTGAATATGCCAGGACATAGCAGTTCAGTTAGTTCAGTGTAAAACAGTTATAATTAGTTCAATTTAAAATAGTTATAATTATTTCTATGCTTAATACTGCTATACAGAGAGAAAGAAAACTAGAATTGTGTCCACAGTACACGGATGCCCCCGCTGTGTGGTACCTGACTATAAAATTGCAAAACTCTACATGGTACAAATGCCTTAACCTGAGTCTAACAGGATCACGTACGTACGTACGATCACGTACGTACATACGTACACACATTCGTACAGACGGACGTACATTCGTACGCACGTACCCACGTATGCACATACGGAAAACCGAAAAACTATATGCCCCCGGCATCATCCGATGCGGGGGCAAAAAACAGTGTGGTTTGCCTCTGTGGTATTATTTTCTTCTTGCCTCAGATAGCCACTTACTTATACTGTGTAAAATATGCAAGTACAAATGCCTGCAAGAGGAATAGCTGGGACACGGGGGATAGAAGAGTACTTTTTAAAAACTTTTTCCATTTTCCATTTATTTCAATAGCAAAATGAACAGTTTTACCCAAATTTAGTTCCTATTACATTTCAGTTAGAATAGTTTTTTTCATGGGTAATGAGAGGTCTACTGCAATGAAAATTATGCACTTTATTGATACGTTATTTTACATCATTTGGAAGGCAAATTTACATTGCTACTGTCATAGGCCCTTAAGGTTCTTACGCTCTCCAAGGTAGATTTTAACAGTGCGAACAGCTGTTAAATTGAAATAAGCTTTACAGACAGAATAAAATCTCCCAATACTGTATATCACAGGTGGGAAAGCCAAATTCTGGATTTTCCCCGGGTTCTTCGGTTTTCACCCACCTTTGATGTACGATCAGCTCGATATAAGTGAAATATTCTTAAAAAGGCCGTCAGTACACTGGTTTTCACTTTACATTATAACATGGGGCCCATACTAAATTAACTTGTAAACATTCGGCCACAAATATTTGCTAACTCCTGCGGTTGTAATAGGAACTATTCATATGACAGTAATGTAGACGGCAGGGCTGTTTACGCCCCCGCCCCGCCCCGCCCCCACCATACACACACACTCACACACACACCTAGCACAGGTTCAAGCAGAACTCGACCTAAAACACCATATGTATCATTGCTCAACATATTGGTATCTTGGGTAGATTTGAACGTGAAAACAGCCGCTTTCCTGTAAAGAAACGTGAATATTTAGATGTGACATTAAATCCGCGATACGTTTTGATATTGTTAAAAATCCACCGTTTATTTTTCCATGATTTGAGCAGAAATTATGATTTTGCTATTTTGGATTTATGTGTGTCTCTATTCAGGTATACACTGATTGAACGTCTCAGACTGTTCTGTTTGGTATTCTTGGTGGATTTGTATCATGATAATAGACGTAAGAGCAAACAAAACGTTTGTCTAACTATTCTCGCTAATTATAAAAACAATATCAAAATCTATTCAAGTGATGCTAATCTTGGTTTTTTGAGTAGTATTTTATTACTTGAAAGATTTTAAACTATAATATTCAATAATCCGAGAAGAAACTTTAACAGTTTGTGTTTTTATAAAAGATAATTACTACACAATAAACTTGTGAAGAATCCATGACATGTTGTTTAATGGTACCTTACCGTGTTTAGTGCCTGTGCACTCAGTAAAGAAACGCAATATGAGTCGCCTATTCTAACTTTCCGTCGAATTAATCTTTCAATGTGTATGTCTGACCCCACAGCAAGTCACATGTCCAGTTCTTTCTCAAACTGAAGTTTCCCATTGGCCTATCACTTACGTGAGCGAACATCATAGGTTCTGGCGAGACTGCGCGGATGCGCAGGCTCGCCTGAACATTTGCTGTTCGCATATGCTATAACGGTTCTTTTTCCTGCCGCGCATCATGTACTGTTTCAACTTCACAGACACACTTGTTTGGAAGTTTGGCACCCTGTCACAATATACAAATTTATTTTAGGAAGAACTAGCAAGTACTGTTATGCTTCCTGTCAAAACAAATTGATTTCGACAAGAATCCGTCAAACATGATGTTTTAATGTATGTTTTAGTATAACATTTTGAAGTTACCGGAAATACTATCCTTTGTGAGAAAATGTACAAGAGAGTGACCGTGCAGTCTGGTACGCGTGTTTCTACTCATTGTCAACAGGATAACATTGAAGTATGTAACAATCTATAAGCAAATACCTTAATCGGGAATCCAGTGTAAATCTGTTGTCACTTTTGCGCTTCTAGTTACCAGGCTTCTTGAAAATATATTCCCAGGAATATGCTGATCGCTCACGTAAGCGGTAGGCAAAAGTGAGACTAGCCAAAGAATTAGACATGTGACGTTGCTAAGGGCCGGGCATGCGCGCTGAAATATACATTCCACGGAAAGGCCGAAAACCTTCTTTTTCCGGCGCCGATGCTCACTTTGAACAACCATAATAGCTCTTTCATCCCTTATAATATACACTAATAAAATTCTAAAATGTTGCCAAGATTTAGTCTAAACACCTTCCTGGTCCTACAGAAAATGTTTAAATAGTTTCTCATCTCGTTCAACCTACATAGACCATTTGAACAACCTTTCGATCCTTCTTTGTTAGAAGTTTAATGAAAAATGGTCCAGCGGTTTCTAAGGAGAAGCCGTGTAAATATTTTATTATGAAAGACATGTCAGGTCGACCAACTTTGTATGCATAAGGGATAATATTTGCAAGAGAGAAAGATCACTCTTGCGTAGTTGAATTTGCCCATTGTTCTGAGGAATTATGTTGTTTCTAAAAATCAAAATGTGATGGTGGTTTTCTTTTCTGAAAATTGCAATAAATGGGTGCGGTGAAGTGACAAAACATTGCAGTAATTACAAATAGCTGGTCTCCTTGTGGTTGTCTGGGCTCTAAAATGTTTAAACCTATGACGAAAAGTTGCATATTATTATATTCATGTTGGAAGTTCTTTGTTGAAGTTTATACAAACACAGATTGAAACAAATGCGTGCTAGTGATGAAAGTTTATCTCCCATAATATGACTACAGGCAAAACTTTATTGTCACAACTGGATTGGACTGCAACTACTTTATCATCACGAAAACATACCTATATGATTTTGACCCCCTGTAAACCCCACTTTTATATAGTAAAACTGCGGTTTACAGGAGTATACATTATTTTTCTTCTTTTTATAAAAACATAGATTGTGCTACTTTTAGAGCCTCCTCGGCGAGGCGATTCTAACGAGTACCCACAATCTATGTTTTCAGCAGGAATATGAAAAATATCATAAATTTTTATCTGAAAATTTTCCTTTTTTGGTTGTAAAATTTTCAATATATTTCGTAATGAAATGCTTCATAGTGATATAAGTTTATCTCTCATTATATGATTTCAGGTAAAACTTTATTGTCACTACTGGCTTGAACTATGACTACTTTGTTATTTTAGCTGTCGGAAATCAAAGAATTCAAGAATTCAACCAAATTCAAGAAAAACGTGTTTCAAATTTGGAAACTTAACTGGGAAGAAGTTTCACAATAAAACAATACTAGGTTCTGTAAGACAATTAAATTCTCCGACATTAAAACTGCCTCCAATAATTATACGTTGTTTCATATACATTGTATAACGGTTAGATGCTGGTGACAAAGTAATTATCATTTTCTGCAAAGTCTAATTGGTTTCACAGTATTCTATAAAAAAAGAAAAAAAAAAGCAAATTACTGTTCGCGCCGTTGATAACTGACTACAGTTTACTATGGCAACCCTGAAACTTGTCAACTACTAAGGTAATGATAGGTATCCACAAAGAGATGTATGAGCTTAGTGTTAATTCGCTGCATCGAATATATAACCTCTTCTTCAAGCAAATTGCATTGATACGAGGGATGATCATAATGTGTTGTCACTACTCATTATGAAAACAAGCCTATTCAAATATACTGAAAATTTTACCACCAAAAAAAACAAACAAAATTTTCAGATAAAAATATTGATATTTTTTTAATTTCTGCTTAAAACATAGATTGTGGGTACAGGCGGTTCTAATGAGTACCACAATCTATGTTTTTGAGCTGAAACAAGAAAAATAATGTATACCCCCTGTAAACCCCAGTTTTACTATATAAAAGTGGGGTTTGAGGGGGTCAAAATTATATAGGCGTGTTTTCGTGATGTGTCCTTTCGACATCACTCGGAAAGACTTATTTTGCTTGGCGTTTTATTTTCAATGGAATTGTTATGTTCTGATTGACCATACTCTATCAAAAACCATTTGAAGACTCAGAACAGGCTATACATCCGCCCAGACAAGAGTTAATGTTCATTCCTCTTCATATAGCCTAAAGGCCGTAGAAGGCACAAGCGATTAGCGAGGACTCTGGTCAGACTGCGCGGATGCGCAGGCTCATCTGTCCTCGCTTGTCGCACTAGTCTTATTAGCTCTACTGGCTGAAGACCAGAAGCAGCAGAGCTTATGCCATGGCGTGGTGACCGTCCGTCCGTCCATCCCTGCGTCCGTCCGCTAACTTTCCCTCGTTTATGCGATAATGTTCGTTTTTTTTTTTTGTTTTTTTGTTTTTTTGTTGTTGTTTTTTTTTTGTTTTGTTTTATTATTATTATTATTCTTTTGAAACATATTGGTTGTATCATTGTAAGGATTAACCCTATTGAAAAATGAAGATTGTTTGTCAAATACTGTGGTAAAAGGAGCCACTTGAAACTGTTGGCAATTTTTTATCGTTTACGCGATTAAGTCAGCATTTTTATTCGATTCTTCTGAAACTAGCACAGACTGTTTGTATTATCATAGACATCAACCCTATTGAAAATGAAGAAACATAGTTAAACATCATGGGATCAGGAGCCATTTAATCTCTCTCTCTCTCTCTCTCTCTCTCTCTCTCTCTCTCTCTCTCTCTCTCTCTCTCTCTCTCGTTTACGCGATACAGTCAACATTTGTTTTATCCAATTGTCTTGAAACTTGCACAGATTCTTGTATCATCACAGACATTAATCCGATAAAAAATAAAGAGCATCCGTCGAAGTATATGGAAAAAGGCACCAGTTTCATATTTTGGTTAGTTTTTTCTCGTTTACGCGATAAAGCCACATTTTTTATTCAATTCTTGTGAAACGTGCATATATTTTATCATCATAGACATCAACCCTTTTGAAAATTAAGAAAATCCGTCAAAGAGTTTTGGAGAAAGAGACATTTGAAATTCTGTTCCGTCAAAAGACATGGCCGCTAGGCGGCGGGAATTTTTTTGCCATGAATATAGGATAGTCCTTGATAAGGTTCTTCTCAAAATCAGTTCAAGGGACTTCAATGCAATTTTTACAGGCACGTTCTTAAGGAGGCTTTCTATTAGATTCCTTCAATTTGTTTTGATCCGTTAAAAATACATAGCCGCCAGTGGGCGGGGCATTTTTACCTTATATGGATATATTGCAAACTTCGAAAACCTTCTTCTCAGTATCTGTTGGAGGGATTTCAATGAAAGTTTACAGGACGTCATTTATGTAACTCTCTATCAGATTCTTCAACTCATGCTGATCGGTCGAAAAAAAAAAAAAAACAGTGCTGCCAGCGGGTCGGGTATATTTGACCGATATACGGCCATTGGACAAAACTTCAAATATCTTCCTCTCAGAATCTGCTCTATGGATTTCAATGAATTTTACGGGGGTCTTCTTTCAGTAACCCTTTAACAAATTCCATCAACAAGTGTTGTTCGGTTAAAACAGGTAGTGGGGGTGGGGGTGTGGGGGAGGGGACTTTTTTCATTGAGGGGTGGGGCTTTTTCCTTATATGTGGCTATTGTGTTTGATAAGTTTCCATGGAATCACCAAGGGTGTTAGTTGAGTGACTCATTGTAACGTGCCTTCAAGTCATGTTGATCGGTTGAAAAACATGGCCGCCAGTGGGCGGAACGTTTTGCCTAATGTATGGCTATAGCACAACTTCAAAACTCTTCTCCATAGAATGTGGTTGATAGACTTCAGTGAACAACTGGAGTAAAACCTACCTTGAAAAGCAGCTAGTATACTACGAAAACACGCCTATTCAAATATACTGAAAATTTTACCACCAAAAAATGAAAATTTTCAGATAAAAAATTCTTATAATTTTCATACTTCTGCTCAAAACATAAATTGTGGGTACTCGTTAGAACCGCCTCGACGAGGCGGTTGTAACGAGTACCACAATATATGTTTTTGAGCAGAAATAAGAAAACTAATATACATGTATACCCCTGTAAACCCAGTTTTACTAAATAAAAGTGGGGTTTATGGGGTCAAAATTATATAGGCATGTTTTCGTGATGAAAAAGAGATGAAGACTACTGACAAGAAATTAGAAAACGCATAGGTTAAGCTGAACAGTTGTTGAAAAAGCGACTTTGCCAAAAGAAGTATATACGGATGCAAAGGCTCATGCGAGCGATACAAGACCATCATTGTCGTCTTTTTGTGTTCCCGTCACGTGGCAGATAAATGGTAATTATGATAATAAACTCCATTGTAAAAGTGCTCCTGTCTGTTTTGTGCATTTAAGTCATTACGTAGATGAGCTCTATAGGCCCACCGTGGCACTCTTGTTTTAAAGGGATATAATGTTGCGGGTTTTTTTTTTTTTTTTTACATATCCTTTGTTTGGTTTCATATTACAGTTGACTCTAGCTATCCAAGGGACTCGCTTGAACACTTCGAGTTATCCGTACCTCGACATATCAGATTTGCAGAATTGAGGAAAAATAAATCGAACAGCTACATTTCACAAATTAATATATAATTAGAATCCTGAAGTTACAGATATATTGAAACTCTTGTGGAAAAGAGGAGAAATTTAACAATTTCTCCACTTTTCCACAATATTTTGTTATTTGTTGTTAGATTTTCATGTGAAAACAGGAACCAGATTTTCACTTCGAGATAAGCGGTTATTCGAGATAAGTAGAGTCGGGATAACGAGAGTCTACTGTTTCTAAGAAAGAAGCCACCATATGCTGCTTATCATATATGTATATTGTGCTAATACACACATTTATGTAATGTTTATACTTCTTAGCCATAGCGGTACATAAAACATAATATATCTTATAAATAAAAACTACCTATAATATTCGCACATGCTCCACCGCCCCCCCCCCCCCCCAACCTACCCCCCCCCCCCACACACACACACACACTCACACAACCAAACAAAAAAAAATAATAAATAAATAAATAAAACAACGACAAACATATATTGTGAGTACCTATTAGAAACGCATCCTGGAGGCGCGTCAGATAACTGCCCATAACATATGTTCTTTAGAGACGTAAGTAAAAACTATTGAGTTTGATACCTTTTTAATGTAGAGCTCTGTAAACTACGGCATTGTCACCATATAATCAATAAGCGGTTGGGAAAATGCCCATTAAGACTGATTTCTGCAGTAAAAATGGTGGCAAGAAATAATATAAACAAAATAAAACAAAAAGCTGGTTTAAACACTGTAAAAAGATGTAGAAATCCACCTACTAATGTAGACTCTTACATACAAAGTTTTCACTCTATAGTAAAGTGAACATAGGTATGTACATTTTTAGTATTTGTCAATGTAATGGCAAAACGTTTATTGCAAGCGACAATATTCATTGGTCATCCCTCGTATTGTTCGTATCTCTGTAAAACAAAAAAGAAAGCCGCAACGTTAGAAAACGTACCTTTAGCCACGTGCGCTTAGGAAGACTTAGATCAGCCTGCATATTCACACAATCAAATAGTCTTCGCTGGTACTCTGTGGATAGACAAGTACATTGTAGCCAACGTTTCTCCAAGCGGACCGAAAAGACTCTGTTCAGGCCTTACGGATGCACAGGCTGATTGGACTCTTCGCAATGCGTGCACTGTCATAAGCTATATTTTCTCACGTTGCAGATATTATATTGCTGAATTCATTAACGACATAATTCATATTTGCAAGAGGAGACAAACTCCGCAACGCGGAAAAAGGGTTGTATTGCCATATGAGGTAAAGGAAAGCACATATCAGTCTGACACGCCTATTCAAATATATAGAAAAGGGGCTCTTACACCTTATAGGAAATTTACATTGGTTTCTGCCCACGCTTGGAATTGAATGAAATTCTGCACAATGGTTGCCTAGGGTATAACACTGATGATTATGAGGCATTGGCTTTTAAATGTAGTTCCATTGTAAATTTATGGTGTTTTGTATGCGGCCACTACCAAATCAGGGGGTGCCCTAATATTAACCTTCGTACAGTAAACAGGATTTCATTTTTCAGATGCTGGAATGTTTTATTAATTAAGGCCATCATTAGTACATGTTTTGATACTATGGATGGCTTCATGTACTTAGCAATAGTGTTGGAGCAATAATGTAAGTTGAACGGTAGCCCCATATTTCAGCTGCAGGTTATGTATTCATCCAGATATTATCTGCAATTTTACCATGTTCCGATTCTTGTCAAGACACCATTTCAGTATAAAAAATTTCCATATGTATTAGAAATAAACACATGAAATTTCATAAAAATTGAAGACCGGTAACATGTTGTTTGAACAGCCTGAATACATATAGTCCTGAGTCGGCAAAATATGAAATTACCCAATATGTATAAGTAGTATCGTGTAAAGTCAACTTATCAACAGCTTTCAGTTTGGATTACCATGATATAGTATGATTTGTATAAGAAGTTGATACCATAATTGTACATATTCATTTATAACCAGTTGACTGAATTGCACCTTGTTGAACACCATGTCCAAAAAAAAAAAAAAACTTTTCTTTTACATGATCTGGACCATGCAGACACTAAGTCCAAGTTCTCTGTATCTGTATATATAGGATTCCACTTCAAATACTTGACTTTGGAAGTATTTATCAGATAATAAAAAGCAGATAATAGTCTTGTAACTGATGATGATGATTATGAAACCTGGGTCTAACTTTAAAGTTACTTGTTCAGGCAGATAGGCATGGTGGGCATAACTTGCTTACCAAGTAATGATTACTGTCATAGGACACTTAATTAAAATTTTCAGGGTCCATGTCTGTTGATTTCAACATTCAGAATTGTCAATCTTCAATGGATTTACGAGTTTGGATGAATGCTTTGGTACTACGACCTTACCTAGTTTAGATCTAAATATTTATTGGTTCTGAAAAACAAATCTGGTATTTCTTTTAAACAAAAAACAAAGAAAGTAAGAGCAGTTGGTATTAAGAAGAATGAAATTATATTCAGCTAAAATATTCAGTGGAAGAAAGAATTCAAATATAAGAACTAAAACAAACAGATATATTGAAACTCTTGTGGAAAAGAGGAGAAATTTAACAATTTCTCCACTTTTCCACAATATTTTGTTATTTGTTGTTAGATTTTCATGTGAAAACAGGGACCAGATTTTCACTTCGAGATAAGCGGTTATTCGAGATAAGTAGAGTCGGGATAACGAGAGTCTACTGTTTCTAAGAAAGAAGCCACCATATGCTGCTTATCATATATGTATATTGTGCTAATACACACATTTATGTAATGTTTATACTTCTTAGCCATAGCGGTACATAAAACATAATATATCTTATAAATAAAAACTACCTATCATATTCACACATGCTCCACCGCCCCGCACCACCCCCCGCCCCCCCCCCCCCCCCCCCACACACACACACACCCACACACCCACACACACACACACACAACCAAACAAAAAAAATAATAATAAATAAATAAATAAATAAAACAACGACAAACATATATTGTGAGTACCTATTAGAAACGCATCCTGGAGGCGCTTCAGATAACTGCCCATAACATATGTTCTTTTAGAGACGTAAGTAAAAACTATTGAGTTTGATACCTTTTTAATGTAGAGCTCTGTAAACTACGGCATTGTCACCATATAATCAATAAGCGGTTGGGAAAATGCCCATTAAGACTGATTTCTGCAGTAAAAATGGTGGCAAGAAATAATATAAACAAAATAAAAAAAAAAGCTGGTTTAAACACTGTAAAAAGATCTGGAAATCCACCTACTAATGTAGACTCTTACATACAAAGTTTTCACTCTATAGTAAAGTGAACATGGGTATGTACATTTTTAGTATTTGTCAATGTAATGGCAAAACGTTTATTGCAAGCGACAATATTCATTGGTCATCCCTCGTATTGTTCGTATCTCTGTAAAAAAAAAAAAAAAAAAGAAAGCCGCAACGTTAGAAAACGTACCTTTAGTCACGTGCGCTTAGGAAGACTTAGATCAGCCTGCATATTCACACAATCAAATAGTCTTCGCTGGTACTCTGTGGATAGACAAGTACATTGTAGCCAACGTTTCTCCAAGCGGACCGAAAAGACTCTGTTCAGGCCTTACGGATGCACAGGCTGATTGGACTCTTCGCAATGCGTGCACTGTCATAAGCTATATTTTCTCACGTTGCAGATATTATATTGCTGAATTCATTAACGACATAATTCATATTTGCAAGAGGAGACAAACTCCGCAACGCGGAAAAAGGGTTGTATTGCCATATGAGGTAAAGGAAAGCACATATCAGTCTGACACGCCTATTCAAATATATAGAAAAGGGGCTCTTACACCTTATAGGAAATTTACATTGGTTTCTGCCCACGCTTGGAATTGAATGAAATTCTGCACAATGGTTGCCTAGGGTATAACACTGATGATTATGAGGCATTGGCTTTTAAATGTAGTTCCATTGTAAATTTATGGTGTTTTGTATGCGGCCACTACCAAATCAGGGGGTGCCCTAATATTAACCTTCGTACAGTAAACAGGATTTCATTTTTCAGATGCTGGAATGTTTTATTAATTAAGGCCATCATTAGTACATGTTTTGATACTATGGATGGCTTCATGTACTTAGCAATAGTGTTGGAGCAATAATGTAAGTTGAACGGTAGCCCCATATTTCAGCTGCAGGTTATGTATTCATCCAGATATTATCTGCAATTTTACCATGTTCCGATTCTTGTCAAGACACCATTTCAGTATAAAAAATTTCCATATGTATTAGGAATAAACACATGAAATTTCATAAAAATTGAAGACCGGTAACATGTTGTTTGAACAGCCTGAATACATATAGTCCTGAGTCGGCAAAATATGAAATTACCCAATATGTATAAGTAGTATCGTGTAAAGTCAACTTATCAACAGCTTTCAATTTGGATTACCATGATATAGTATGATTTGTATAAGAAGTTGATACCATAATTGTACATATTCATTTATAACCAGTTGACTGAATTGCACCTTGTTGAACACCATGTCCAAGAAAAAAAAAAACTTTTCGTTTACATGATCTGGACCATGCAGACACTAAGTCCAAGTTCTCTGTATCAGTATATATAGGATTCCACTTCAAATACTTGACTTTGGAAGTATTTATCAGATAATAAAAAGCAGATAATAGTCTTGTAACTGATGATGATGATTATGAAACCTGGGTCTAACTTAAAAGTTACTTGTTCAGGCAGATAGGCATGGTGGGCACAACTTGCTTACCAAGTAATGATTACTGTCATAGGACACTTGATTAAAATTTTCAGGGTCCATGTCTGTTGATTTCAACATTCAGAATTGTCAATCTTCAATGGATTTACGAGTTTGGATGAATGCTTTGGTACTACGACCTTACCTAGTTTAGATCTAAATATCTATTGGTTCTGAAAAACAAATCTCAGACTGGTATTTCTTTTAAACAAAAAACAAAGAAAGTAAGAGCAGTTGGTGTTAAGAAGAAGGAAATTATATTCAGCTAAAATATTCAGTGGAAGAAAGAATTCAAATATAAGAACTAAAACAAAACTTGAATACTAAAAGCCTCCTTTCAAAACGTATTACAACACAAAAAACAGAGACAAGGTGAAAATAGAATTAATTAAATATCATAGAACTGCCAGCAACCAAATGAATGAAAACTGTTCAAAATCTCTTCAATACATCCTTTAGATTTACATTAAGACCACACGTTAGCTGTTTTAAACTCCTGTGTTAATTAACATATGGCGGAGTTTCAAACTACTATGGAAGTCCTTAGGCAAATGACTAAAATATGAATGTCATACAACCTTTGGAAAAATCTTAAAGCTTTAACATGAAGAACTACAGAACACCAATTTGTTGTTAAAGTCAAGCTATGTGCACTAGAATAGAACGTGTGCAGAACAGAAACAATTTCATATATGCTTACTGTAAGGAAGAAAGGATAGATCTGCTTTTCTGATAGCAAACGTTAAGACCACATAAACAGTATTCTGTGCTGCTGTCATCAAAGATAACTGTTGAAACAAAGAGAAAAACTCCTGTGTCAGTGTCAATTCGATCGCAGGAAATACCGATTGAAGTGACACATTTGAACATGTCACAGGACAAGAAATCCAGTGTTCATAATTTCAAAACACAATATAGGCTTGCAAGCAAGCTATAGATATATTAGAAGTTAAGTATATAGGTATTATTTTCTTTTCAAGCGTTCTTAGTTTGGTTAGAGTTCACCAGTCCAGAAGCAAATCTCCAAAAATCCTAAAATCTGTTGATGGGGATGCAAATCCTTCTTCAAAACAAACAAACAAACAAACAAGCAACAACTACTTGCAATAGTACGTTTGCACATCTTCTTAATATGACAATGGAGATCATGGATCTCCCTGTTTTATGCTTATTTTTGTAATGGTGAGAATGGATACCCCTGTTTTACACCTATTTTAGTTTTATGCCTTTTTGGAAGTAATTATACAAAATGCTCAATGATTTGCTGACATGAATTAAAGCGTAAGATTTTGTTAAGCCTAATTTGTTAATTAGAATTTCTTTAGATTTAATTTGTTATGCTGTCTACATTTGTAATAGTTGGTTAGTCAGAGTCCATATAAATAGAAGGCAAGTAATAGAAGGTCATGAAAATTTAATGGGTAGCTCAAGATATATTCATTCCGAGTTGTCTAAACTCTCTTTGATTTGTTAAGTGTTAGAAGTGTTTGATAACACTGCCTTTCTCTACTGCTTTTTATCAATGTAACAAAATAGTCAATTTTGTAAAAATCGACCTATATCCATTCAAGGCCTAAAATGACAATGTTACCGGTTTTGATTTTTTATGAAATTTGGCACAGCTGTAGAGGATATATGCAGCAAATTTACCTGGAAGTATGAAATCTTGACTAATACTATAACATATTAATTTTGAAAGTTTAATTTTGATATTTTTTTTCATTTTTTTTGGTAAAAAATTCAGATTTTTTATAATCAGTTTATCAGAAAATGTTAACTTTAATTAAATATAAATGTTTTGTGGTACCAATAAAATTACTATGGTGTTCACCATTCAGCACAGCGCAAAAATCTTAAAACTAAATTAAACTTAAGATGTATGACATACTTATTTGGAGACAGGTATCAGCTCACGGGGGGAGTGAGTCAAGGTTGCCTCCTGAGTCCAACATTTTATTATATAATTTAATAAGCACATTTTCATAGGTTGCATATGCCTAGTTATTATTATACAAAGTTTCAGAAAAATCCATGCGTGGGCAGAAATGAAAGATGCTCTTTCACCTCCAAAGACTGAAAATTTTCAGATAAAAAAACTCTGATATTTTTCGTATTTCTCAAAACATAGATTTTGGGTACTCGTTAGAACCGCCTCGTATTCACAATGTATGTTTTCGGGCAAAATTAAGAAAAGAAAAGTATATACCCCTGTAAACCCCAGTTTTACTATATAAGGGGGACGGGGAGGTCAAAACTATATAGGCATGTTTTCGTAATGTGCAGTGAAGGCATGTGTAGACTGCGCTGTTAAAAGGACTGGATATTGGAGTCTACACCGACAAACGATTTAGATCCTGATCAGACTCTACGGATACACGAGCTAATCTGGTCCTTCGCTTTTAGCACATGACATAAGGTCCCTTTGTACCACATCGACAGTCATTTATCTATTAATTCCTTTTATTTAGTGCTATACATGTTGTCGTATTTGCTCTAAGTATTCGGACAGACAAATCTGAGCAAACAGTGTAGACCCTTATCAGACGCCGCAGAACGCGGCGTCTGATCTGGGTCTACACTCTTTGCGACTCATCCAGCAATTATAAACACATTCACAGGTAGAAAAATGACTTGTTGAAACCTTATGAAAAGTATAGCAGGTCTGAGTAAAAAGTGTAGACCAAGATCAGACGCCGCAGAACGCGGCGTCTGATCAGGGTCTGCACTGTTTGCCACTCATCCAACATTTTAAACATATTAACAAGTTGTGAAATTGACCTGTTCAGAGTACACGACAAAGATAATGAATTTATCTGTCCGAATCCTTTACTCAATTAGTAAATACGGTTTACCTAGATAATAACGTCTGTTTTTCAGATGCTGACAATCTAGTGAAAGCCCCAGAAAGTCTAAAAGTGATCGTTAGAGGAACTACAGCAACACTATATTGGATGAGTGACCAGGAGGGACTACTTGGTTTTGAGCTCACATACGAGGTACTTGACTCTCCGTACGGAACATTTCGTCTCACACATGGGGTTAGCCGATTAAAACGCAGCTACAAACTAAGAGCTCTGTTCCCGCTTCACAGGTATTCTGTATACATGGTTACGATTGCGGAGAGCGGTGTCAGTAACAAAAGTGAAACTGTAGAATTCTCAACGAATCTCACAGGTACATCAGTTGTGATTTTTGTCATGCATGTCTTATTTTGTGCCATTGCGAAAACATGCCTATTCAAATATACTGAACATTTTACCACCAAAAAATGAAAATTTTCAGATAAAAAATTCTAATGTTTTTCATGTTTCTGCTCAAAACGTAGATTGTGGGTACTCGTTAGAACCGCCTCGATGAGGCGGTTCTAACGAGTACCCACAATCTATGTTTTGAGCAGAAAAAAGAAAAATAATGTATATCCCTGTAAACTCCAGTTTTACTATATAAAAGTGGGGTTTAAGGGGGTCAAAATTATAAAGGCATGTTTTCGTGATGGGATTCTATCTATCTATCTATCTATCTATCTATCTTGGTTTGCACGGGGTTGTCGGGTGTGGCGAAGATGTCGTGTATCTTACATCACCGGGGCGTTCAACTGATATTGGCTTACAGTTGGGCAAGGCCTGCTATCCTTGTAGCAGCTAAGGGTAAAGGGGCGGGGGGGGGGATATTTTTATTTCGTCTGTTTCTTCACTTTCATTCATTTTTCTCTTTCTTCCCTGTCCCGCTCTTTCATCTCCACTACTATCTCTTCTATTTCTTTTCTTCCTTTCTCTCGGAGACGACACAAAATAACCCACAAGGGTTGACGTGTCGTTAAACTCCAACTCAATCAATCAAATTTATCTTGGTTTGCCTGCGGTTGTCAGTAAATCCTGTCTGTTTGACTATCTTGCTCTCTATGTGTGTGTGCGAATGTATGTTCTGTATGTAGTATGTTTATATACAGTCGAACCTTGTTATCTCGAACTCGCTTATTTCGAATTACCGCTTATCTCGAAGTGAAAATCTGGTCCCTGTTTTAACATAAAACTATGACAACAGGTAACAAAATAATGTGGAAAAGAGGAGAAATTGCTCCTAAGGAGCAATTTCTCCTCTTTTCCACATTATTTTATATATATATTTTTAACTTCAGGAGTCAAATTACATATTAGTTTAAACAATATTTTATTCATTTAAGTTCACATATATACATCGCATAATGTTATATGGTACAGGATTTGATAAAACTCTCTCAACTCTGATATGTCGAGGTATGGATATCTCGAAGTATTTCAGTGAGTCCCTTGGAATTCGAGATAACGAGAGTCGACTGTATTTTGACCCGTGAAGTAATTGCATATCATGCAAGAAAGGAGTTGGATCGTGCATGGTTTTGTTTGTAATAATTGCACAGATTGTCACTTTGAAACCAATTTTTCGCGCTAATGAATTACATTAAGTGCATTTTACTCCTTGATTAAACATTTAGTAAATTTGCCATCAGTTTGTTCATTGAATACGTGCAGTTGTAAAGTTTTATTCGAATACAACACAGCCACGAGCAATATGTGTAATATATCACAGAATCTTCGTCCACTTAACCGTGAAATTGCCTTCTTGGTAAAATTATTCACTATTTCAGTTGTTTAAATTTCGAAATACGGACAACCTTCTTTATACCGACACTCGATACAACGATAAAATTCGTTATAATGACAAATTGACTGCCATGCAACCTTTGCTTAAGAAGTAACAATTAATCTCGAATTATGCAAGTATATTGTATTTAGTACTTTAAAGAAACAAATGTTTTTGGATATTTGTTAGAATCACCTCCCTGAGGCGATTCTAACAAATATCCAAAACATGTATTCTATGAGGAAATAAAATCAAAGCAAAGTCTTTCTAACATATGAGTCTGCTCATTAAGGATTCTTTTCAACAGCAAATTCGTTTTAATAGCAACGACTTTTGGAACAAATTCCATTTTGTCGTTGTAATGAGGGTTCACTGTATTCAAAACAGTCGCTATAACATTTTGATTTCATACCTTGTCATATCATATACTGAGCTCCCGTAACAAATCTTCGTACTCTTTCCACTGACCTAAAACTGAATTTGATGTTTTAACTGCCCATCAACGTCATTTCATTCATTCATTACCAAAACACGCCGCTTCAATATAATGGCACTTTTTGTAGCTGCAAAAGCGAAAAGTTTTAGATGAAAAAATGTTATCGTTTGGTTAGTTTTGCTCGAAAAAGAGGTTGTGGGTACTCGTTAGAATCGCCTCATTGAGGCGGTTCTTATGGGTACCTACAATCTATGTTTTATATCAGAACTAAGAAAAATAATGTATACCCCAGAAAATCCAATTTTTTTCTATATAAAGTGGGGTTTGAGGGGGTCAAAATTACATAGATATGTTTTCGTGATTGTCTGAACAGTATCAAGATGACAACATGGCAAAGATCGTATACAATAATTGAACGTCACAAATCGTGGGAAGAGTTCAAACTTTTGTGGAATTCGAACCCAAAACCACAAGTTTGACAGGCAAAATAAATTGCTCTAAATGATGATCTCTGACCTTGATAGTGCGTTATTTGTGGACATATTGGAGCGTCAAGCGAAAACGTGTCGTCACGCAGTCTGATCGGGGCCTTCACTATCCGCTCACAGAACCGTTGGATATTATAGAATGCATTAAGAAAACACGTGTATTCAAATACATAGATAATTTCACCTCCAAAAACTGAAAATTTTCAGATAAAAAAACTCTATTTTTTTTTAATATTTCTGCTCAAAACATTGATTGTGGGTACTCGTTAGAACCGCCTCGGGGAGGCGGTTCTAACGAGTACCCACAATCTATGTTTTGAGCAGAAATAAGAAAAATAATGTATACCCCTGTAAACCATACTTTTACTGTATAAAATTGGGGTTAAAAGGGATCGAAATTATATAGGCATGTTTTCGTGATAGCATGAGTGGAGAGCAAAATGCCCAGATGATACTTTGCGCATAGGCAGGCTGTTCTGATTCTTCGCATTTTGCGCATGTTGAAGGCATTGTTTCGCTTGACGCGGCCAATATATTTCATTATGTTTACAAGGAAATTTTCTCATTTTCTGTAACCAAGCAGCAGCAGACGATGTAGTGGTCTGCAAATATAAAACGCATTTAATGCATACTGCAGAAAAACGGCCTTTATGACATTGACGGGCAACGAAGGCCTGAATTATTCGGCGCATTCGCACATTCATTACCCGCTTACGCGGTCAGTGTATACTGTAGAATACAGCCAACACTGCCTTGAAGGCCACCTGTATAAAGCAATCACCTGTATTAAAATACTATTTTTTTCTGTTCTCCTAATAGTCAAATAATTGTAAATTTACTTGTCTTAAGCAAGTACCTGTTTTAAGCAACCATCCTGCGGACACACAACGTTGAATCAACGTCGATTCCCGTTGAATCGACGTTGTTTCAACGTTGTGTGCATGCTGGGCACCTTTTAGCATTCCCTTAGATGATTGCTTAACACAGATTTGACTGTATGGCGTTGAACAGAAAAGAGCCTATTTGCAATGCGCGGATTCGTATATGGCAAAAGGGCAATGCTATTGTGGTAAGGTTTAGAATTAGAATTAAAATTTGTAGGCATGTTTACACAAGCACGCTAAAATGACTCCACAATTTATCATACAGCTGTTTATTCCTGCTAATGTTATTGGTGTAGGCACTTAAAATTCACCCGTTGCATGCTGGGTAAAATTTTCAGCAGACGACATATTGAAATATATGTATTTTTCTTATTTTGTCCCCGAAAATAGGTTTTCACATTTCATGGAGATAATTTGCATTGATGTCAAATCTTATTTTCTTGGAAAAATAGAAGAAAACAATCATCAGTTTGTCGTCTGCGGAATTATACCAGAGAGTGTTATGGTTTAATTATCTTTGAAAAAGTTAATTTCTTTTGTTTCTGTTCCGAAGTGTTTGTCACGGAATCTTGTTGATGTTTATGGACAGACAGTGTGTTTTGTTTTATTATTGTGCGTCTTTTTTTTCTTTTGTTTTTGTTTTGTTCTTTCTGAGTTATAACCTTGGTAGATGAATGGCGTACAACATGCATAAAATTATGTCTGAGAAAATGTACTAGACTGGTTCCGGTCGTTTTTGTTTTATATCTATTTCTCTCTTTCTCTATATTATTCTATATTATTTCTTTTTATCATGATCCTCTTTAATCCAACTTCAAGTTACTTTTGGCTGAAAAAAAAACACAAAAACTTTCTTTCTAACCAAGGGACTGAAATAAACAAAAATTCTATAAGGTATACAAGCTTTGTGTTCCCTCAAAAGAGAAGAAAATGAGAGAAAAGAAAATAAAGGAAGGGTTTGGGGCCAGACTAAAGTTATACGAATAGTAAAGATCCGAATCAGCCAGCTAAGCAACGCAATGTGATAAGGGTCTTTTATATACACCGATATCTTCTACAGTAGCTATAGATTCTTTAACCCATTGTATACTGAATTGACTCTCCCACACTATATATTGGAAGAGTCCAACTTTCACTTTTAGATTCGTCCGGCTATGAGATTTACATATTCCTAGAGAAAATGGCTAAACTATTTGCAAACAGTGGAGACCCTGATCAGACGCTGCGTTCTGTGGCGTCTGATCTGGGTCTGCACTGTTTGCCAGTTACCCTTTTACGGGTCTCCCGACTACAATGGGTTAAATTGACAGCACAGGCTCTGAACAGACCGGCTAGATGTGCTGTCTGATGGGGCATATTGTTACAAAAACATGCCTATTCAAATATACTGAAACTTTTACGACCAAAAAATGAAACTTTTCAGATAAAAGATTCTGATATTTTTCATATAGATTGTGGGTACTCGTTAGAACCGCCTCGACGAGGCGGTTCTAACGAGTACTCACAATCTATGTTTTGAGCAGAAATAAGAAAAATAATGCATACCCCTGTAAACCCCAGTTTTACTATATAAAAATGGGGATTTAAGGGGGTCAAAATTGTATGGGCATGTTTTCGTGATGGCCCGAAGACCCGTGGCGCAGAAACTGATGAAAAGAAAGATTTTGTTTCTGAGATTCTGTATGTTGAGAACTTGGTAAAATAAGCTTAAAATTTTATAAAATAAAGGACACCACATATGCGCATGAGCGATAAACACATCCCTTGAAATCAAAAGCCAATCACGGCCATCGTCATCAATCTAGAGCCGTCTTTTATATGAAATTGCGTTTCCTAAATGTATGATGTTTTACATACAAAGACGTCAAAATATTTCAATTTTAAGGGAATTTATACAGTTTTAGGGGAGATACGAAAGCCGGGTAGGGACATTTCTTATTTCTAACTTCTAACTTCTTACTTCTAACTTCTAACTTCTAACTTCCACGTTGTATGTATGCGTGCGTGTGTGTGTGTGTGTGTGTGTGTGTGTGTGTGTGTGTGTGTGTGTGTGTGTGTGTGTGTGTGTGAGAGAGAGAGAGAGAGAGAGAGAGAGAGAGAGAGAGAGAGAGAGAGAGAGATTGCGGGTAGGGACATTTCTTATTTCTAACTTCTCATTTCTAACTTCTTACTTCAAACTTCTGCATCATTGAACGGCTGTCAGGCCCATATATGGTAAAAAAATCTTCTTCTCTAGTACTAAGAAAGATTTAAGGCTGAACCTTGGTATACAGCATCGGGGACTCAAAGTCTGCTAAGTTTGTTCAAATGATGGTACTAGGATTACCTTTGACCTTTTACGATATGGTCAAATTCGTGTCCTAGTTGCTTTTGCAATACTGGAAGAAGTTGCATGGCATTTGCAGATATGCAATAGCTGTTTTTATCAGGTGAGCGAATAGTGGCCAGTGGGCCGCTTGTTTTAAAAATGACTTCATAAAGATTTCCTAAATTTGATTTTAATTTATTCATTTTGTATTGCGAAAACGTGAAACGCTGCTGCCATTTTTGAAATGCATATTCAGTTTGACGTTTACATCTGTAATCCGAATGACGAGTGTCTCTCTAATAAAACAAAAACAATTGATATTGTATCTCTAGACATTTTAACGACCTACTTTCTATTGGTAATATTTATTTTGATCTGTCCCACTGAACTCCAGTCCAATACAGCTAATGTTTCTCTTCTGGTGCCAAGCACTTGTTTCAGATTTAGCTGTATCGAAATGGTATAATTTATTCCAATATTTGCAATAAACGTGATAATTTTCATTTAGACACTGTTAATTTCTATGTTTAATTCTCTCAACGATGCAAACCAAACCTGATCTTTTGCAAGCAGTGTAGAACCAGATGAGACGGCTCATTATGAGCCGTCTCATCAGGATCTACACTGTTTGCTACTCTATCTTTTTTATTTCTGACTGACACGCCTATTAGAAGCAATGAATATACGAGTAGTCAAACTTTAATGGTGATATTCCCAGAGCTTCGTACATCGTATGGAGTACATATATGACCGCTTATTCGTTTTGCGATGGTAGCTTTACAGGTGCATGCATGTGTCATGAACAAGGAAGACAGCTCTGGCATTTTTGGTTTTTGAATTATTTCCCCTTGACTTAGTTCCATATAGTTAACCGTGTCCGGGCCATAACTCCTAAACCATATGGAATATATTCATGAAACTATACAGGTGCATGCATCACATTGAGAAGATGTGTCATGAACAAGGTAGACAACTCTTGCGTTTTTCGTTTTTGAATTATCTTCCCTTGACTTAGTTCCATATAGTAAACTGTGTCCGGGTCTTAATAATAACTTCATGGTATACCTGTTACAACTACATATAAACCATTTTTCTGAATGGCATTTGGCGGGGGCATCCGTGTCCTATGGACACTTTTTCTAGTCTTGTAAATGATATAAACAATCGTAATAAAGTCTTCACTGCTAAATTCCATACACAAGGCTAAACCCCGTAGTGTCTCATACTTTACCGCCGACACTTCGAAATGATATTAGTTTGGAAACACTTCTGCAAGCAAGGAATATCGGAACCAGACATGTATGGTGAACTAGTTTATAAATGTAGGACAACTGTTGGAAAATCGAAAATTTTAGAAACATCATAATAATAATGCCCGTTATAAAGCGATATGATTTAACATTGATGTTACGCCATATACTGCATGCTTAGTATTTAACCCAATAATGATTGATAGTTATGCTTAGTATTAGATCCAATAATGGTTGATAGTTGTGCTTAGTAATTCACCCAGTAAGGGTTGATAGTTCCGCTTAGTATTAAGTCCAATAATAGTCGATAGCTTTGCTTAGTATTTAACCCAATAATGGTTGATAGTTATGCTTACTATTAAATCAAATAATGGTTGATAGTTTTGCTTAGTATGTAACACAATAATGGTTGATAGTTGTGCTTAGTGTTCGATCCAATAATGGTTAATAGTTGTGCTTAGTATTTCATCCAGTAATGGTTTATAGCTATGCTTAGTAATAAATCCAACAATGGTTGATAGCTATGCTTAGTATTTAACCCAATAATGGTTGATAGGTATGCTTACTATTAAATCCAACAATGATTGATAGTTATGCTTAGTATTTAACCCAGTAACGGTTGATAGCTATGCTTAGTATTAAATCCAATAATGATTGATAGTTGTACTTAGTATTAAACCCAGTGGTTGATAGCTATTCTCAGTGTTAAATCCAATAATGGTTTATAGCTATGCTTAGTATTTAACCTAATTATGGATGATAGCTATGCTTAGTATTTAACCCAATAATATGATTATTATTAAATTCAATAATGGTTGATAGTTATGCTTAGTATTTAACCCATTAATATTTGATAGTTATGCTTAATATTAAATCCAATAAAGGTTGATAGATATGCTTAATATTTAATCCAATAATGGCTGATAGCTATGCGCAGTGTTAAATCCAATAATGGTGTATAGCAATGCTTTGTATTTAACCCAATAATGGTTGATAGCTGTACTTAGTAAATAACAATAATGGTTGATAGTTTTGCTTTCCTCTTAAAGTGCACGAACGTGGGTCGGATCTCTGACATTATGTCGATACTGACTTGATTGGAGGGCGTATGTCTGGTGTTATGTCTTTTTTTGGCCTTTTTGGTTCAGCTAGTACTATTCTGAAGCTGTTTGCCACGAACTCTCGTCTTTGTTTCATCAAATGGATCTAATTTGAGTCACATATTCGTATCTGATGAACTCTCATCATTGTTTCATCAAATGGACTTAATTTGATTCGCATGTTTCTCTCGGATATCTCATTATTTCAGTATAGAGCTACGTTTGCATGACATGTCAAAGCCTGTTTTCTTGGGAACAAAATAAGAAAAACATCAATTTATCTTCTGCTAAATTTGCCCAGAAAGCAGTAAAAGTTAATCTATAATGCATTGCTGTTATCGTAATTTTATTCATCCTTATAGAGATTCATTCTGTCTTGTTTGTGTTGATTTTTACGGCCCAGTCAACCCAATGGGGTCATGTCGAGCGCGGTCAGTTACCTAGCCACACTTTTACTGGGTAGGCTAAGTCCTCTAAGCGGTTAACCAGTCTTGTGCACATTCTATCGCCAGACACTGACAACTGCCCTTTTGGAATCAGTGGAAGGGAGAGAATGGTCATAGAAAACATCAACCTCTGCGAATGTTGCCGACCCGGCGAGTGTCAAACCCGTAACCTCCTGATCACCAGTCGGACGCGCATCCAACTGAGACACCGATGCCGGCAGATTCGTTCTGTCTTGATCAGAGAGTGGTAAAGATTGATTAATAAAACATGGCTTTATTAGTATTGTATTTACATATTTGTGACTTGTACAGATTCGTTCTGTCTTGACCAGAGAGTGGTAAACATAAACTTATAAAACATTGCTGTCATTGATATTCTATTCATTTATTTATTACTTATATTTATATTCGTACTGTCTGGACCAGAGCGTGGAAAAGATAAATTAATAAAACATTGAAGCTGCTAGTACCGTATCTATATATTTATTACTTAAATAAATTTGTTCTGTTTTAAACAGACAGTGGTAAAGATAATTTTACAAAACATTGCTGTTATTGGTATTTTATTTATATATTTATTCCTTATATAGATTTGTTCTGTCTTGAACAGAGAGTGGTTAGTATGAATTCATAAAACATTGATGTTATTATTATTGTATTTGTTTATTTGTTCTTGATATAGATTCGTTCTGTCTTGAATAACTGTTTTAACCCGTATGAAATAGTGTCAACAGAAAACACATCACATGGGCAAGGTAACATTTGAAAAGAAATGTATTTGATGGGAGACTTTCATCGTGATTTACTGCAGGAAAACATTAAGAAGAAAACTTGGCTTGATTATATGAAATCATTTTGCCTAAAACAGCTAATTGAATCTCCAGCTAGAGTCAAAAATTACACAGAAGCATTAAATTGATCATGTATACTGTAATATGCTGAATAATGTACTCTTTACAAAAGTCTCAGTTTTAGGGCTTAGTCGTCATTATCCTATTTTCACAACAAGAATTAAGATTTCATGCCTAACACTTAAAATCACTCATGATTCGATTTAATATTGTTCTCTCAAAACTTTTTTTTTTTTATCAGTCAGTCTTGTTCTTGAACTGAATAAAAAAAAAATGACTTTTTAATCGTATCTGGCAACATTAATTCAGGGACACGATATAAAAATTATGTAATTTTTTATCCAGTTCAAGAACGCGAGACCTAGTTGACATTTTACAGGCTGTCAGGTGCCACATTTTATGATTGTATTAATACCATGTATCAATTTATTAAACCTTTCTTGGATAATAAAATGTCTATTTTTGAGGAATATGGAGCGTTTAACTTGCGAGATTGCAGTTCAAGGATAGGATTAATCTTTACCCTTCTAAGGGCTGAATAAGCAGAAGACAAACTAATGATATTTTTTTCTTATTTTTTCCCCGGAAAGTAGTCTTTGACATTTCGTACAAATTGTCTCCTAAGTAGGCAATTTGCATGAAATACCAAAGGCTATTTTCAGAAAAAAAAAAATAATACAAATATTTCATGATAATGTCGTCTGCTCATTTTTACCGAGCATGCTAAGCATTAATAAAGAAGAAAACATTGTTATGAAATACGTTGAAGTTATAATATTTCTGTCTGGTCTATTTCGATATTTGAATTAGCCTCCCGGGCTTGATACATTTTGAAATAATTGGTAAGTTAAGACATCAAGCACCTGTGATCAGTGAAATTGGATACAGCAATAACTCTAAGTATTGACAGACAGGAAGTAAACAATATCGCAGAGTGCGTCGTGTGACCAGGATCCACTTTTTGCAGTACAAGTTTAGACACATTACGAAAACATGCCTATTCAAATATACTGAAAATTTTACGACCAAAAATGAAAAAATTTTAGCCAAAAAATCTGATATTTTTCATTTTTCTGCTTAAAACATAGATTGTGGGAACTCGTTAGAACCGCCTCGACGATTTTTGAGCAGAAATAAGAAAAATAATGTATACCACTGTAAACCCCAGTTTTACTATATAAAAGTGCGGTTTAAGAGGGTCAAAATTATATAGGCATGTTTCCATGATGACATCAACAAATAGTAACATGGAAATGTTCAACTTTTAGGACAAGTATGGTTAGGCGTTTAATTGTCCCAATATTGAGAGTGAACACGGTAGATAAGAATAGAATGTCTGTGTGCTTTATGCATTTAACTGCATGAAGTAGGAAATAAAGGAGAAAACATTAGCTTGAAATCTTAAAAGATGGTTTAAAATCGACAAAGTTCTGTAAATCCTCCTAACTTTTGTGACATGCACAACAGGTCCATTCTGAAAAGGAGTATACCCTAAAAGGAAAGAATTTACTCTGAAGACATATACCGTGAAAGTTAATCCATTCCAAATAAGAAGGCAGTCTATTAGTTTCTTTTAAAGCCTTACTCTAAAACGTCTGTCGAAATTCAGACATTTGTTCATATCCTGTTCTTATGACTGTCATTTAAGCACATTGTACACAAATAAATTGCTTCTGTTGGAACAGAAAGATCTGCTAACAGATCTTTAACACGTCCCATCTATCTTTTGGTTTTTACAAGGCATCTGGGACTTCACGGTCGGAAATCAGACGGCTTATCTTGCAGAACTTATCTAAGAGCATGCGCGAGCTATGCACTCTGGTGGCCACTTGCATAGCTTCATTTTCAAGATACGAATATTTCCGTGGTAAAGTGCGCAAGCTCACACCAGACTGCGCGCATGCGCAGTCTGGTCTGAGCGTGCGCAGTTTGCCGATACCAGAAAACAAAACTTCCGCAAGACATGGATCATACAGTAAATCATCACGAAAACATACCTATATAATTTTGACCCCCCTTAAACCCCATTTTTATATAGTAAAACTGGGGTTTACAGGGGTATACATTATTTTTCTTATTTCTGCTCAAAACATAGATTGTGGGTACTCGTTAGAACCGCCTCGCCGAGGCGGTTCTAACGAGTACCCACAATCTATGTTTCGAGCCTAAATATGAAAAAATAGCAGCATTTTTATCTGAAAAATTTAAGTTTTTGGTGGTGAAATTTTCTGTATATTAGAATATGCATTTTTTCGTAATGTATGTCCTTTTTTTGTCATTTCAGATACGTTGGAGTACATAGAGATACGGTCTAGAGGAATACAGCTTGATGAAGCACTTGTCGTTCTTATTGTCGTGTGCCTGTGGGTCAGTGCAATGGTGCTTTTTATAAAACAGTGGGACAATATACGCATACTTCAGCCACAGGAGCCCAGATTTAAACATTCTCCGAAAAACTTGGACACAATAACGGTGGTGAAACGGGCACAAGACAGTGTGATATATAAAAACTACAGCCGTAAAATGTCAACGACTATGGTTGAAAGAGAAAAGAAATTGTTACGAATGAATACAGTTCCGATAATGGAGAATGTGTCAAGTTTACAAAATTTAAATACGTTTAACAATTTAAGTAAACTGCCTACAATTGAAATGGAAGAAGTTTCAAACGATACAGGGGGAGGGGCTAATGTATGATAATCTTCGTGAAAGCAAGGGCTATCACTGCTCACCAGTTGCGAATCGGTACTTTAAATGGACTGATGGTTCTTAAGAGACATTACGAAAACATGCCTATTCAAATATACTGAAAATTTTACCACCAAAAAATGAAAATTTTCAGATAAAATTTCTGATATTTTTCATATTTCAGCTCAAAACATAGATGGTGGGTACTCGTTAGAACCGAGGCGGTTCTAACGAGTATTCACAATATATGCTTTCGAGCAAAAATAAGAAAAGTATTGCATACTCCTGTAAACCCCGGTTTTACTATATAAAAGTGGGGTTTAAGGGGATCAAAATTATATAGGCATGTTTTCGTGAGAATTCTGCCGTTTTTTTCTACAAGAGAAGCAACTTTTATAAACTTGTGTTTGCTTTCTTGCACACCAAGCCCCTTTTGAAAATGATCTGCTCTAAAAGGCAATGCTTTAGGGAGCAAATGATTTCTTTATAGAGTAGATCTCTTTAAATAAGGGAGCAATACCAGTGAGCAAAGAGTTGCTGTCCCTTAAGGATTCTGAAAAGGGATCTAATCTTAAAGGAAAGAATTTGCTCCTCTGGAGCAAATTCTTTCCTTTAAATGTAGACCCATTTTCAGAAAGGGATTGGTACAGGAAATCACGAAAATTGTGTGTCTTGTAGAAAATGATGGAAAATCTACAAAGTATATCCCGACCCCTTAATAAGTTTGTGTCAGCCAAAGGGCATTTTCACCCATAAATTTAAAGCATGCATTTAGATCAAACTACGCATGCACTCAGTCTCATCCGGGCATTCATCTTTCGATGACACATTATACCGTATCGAATGGTTCTGAAAGCGGATAGTGAGTGTCATGACTAGACTTGCGCATGCGTAGACTAATCTCTTCGTTTTGCTGTTCGCTGCCAGTCTCTTCCTTTTGCTGCTCTGAAGCATAACTTTGCTGGAAACGGCGATACTAGTGCGAGGATTGGTGACTCAACACATCTGACCAAGACAAAAAAAGCGTATTTTCCAGTACTACAATTGGCTCAGTATACTAACACTAAACGTACACACCTTAAATGGTTAGACAGACATGCCTCGATAAACAGTGCTGATCCTGATCAAACTTCTTTGTTCAGATAGCTCAATCAGGGTGTACACTGTCTGCCATTCTGTCATCATATTTAGATACAGACTCAAGAATCACAAAACATTTGTTGAAATTTCAGGATAAATTTTGTAAGGAGTTTAACTGCACCCGCGTATTTAGAGTAACTTCGGTACCTAAATTTAATATCTAACCAGTTATTGTTAGAAAATGCTGTTCTGTCATACAAAGTAGTAATGATGCGCAACACACAAAATAGGCCCTTATCCAATTTGCGGACAACGTAGGTCCAGATCAGCATGCGCATCCGTGCAGTCTGATCTGAGCATTCTCTGCTCGTCGACATATACTACAGTATCCATTGATTCAGTAAGCGGACAATGAAGGCCCAGATCAGCCTGCACTAATGCGCAGGCTGATCTGGGCCTGCGTTGTCCGCAAATTGCATAAAGGCCCTTTTCGTGCGTTGAGCATCTAATATCTTTATCGTTCAAATATGGGACGCAACGTAAGAAAACGTACCTTCTGGCATATGCGCCCAACGGAGGCTCAAATCAGCCTGCTCATCCCGCATTCCGACCAGAGTCTTCGTTGTCCGCATGAAGTGACTTTACATTCTTGGCTATCCAAACTGCGCCCAGTGAAGTTTCTGATCTCTGACTCTTCGCTGGGGATACGTTCCTGGACGTTGCGGGTCATACGTATGTCAAAGTGTGAAGTCAGAAAGTATTGCCATACAGATCAGTGCAACGTTTCCTGTACTAGCAAAACACAGATGTTGTCATGCATTTCAACTTCTTGTACAAAAGTTATGTGATTCTCAATAACAAATTTACCACTTAAAAAAGAAACAACATATTTTGAATTCATTTCTATTTCTTCAAACCTACCTTGCGACAGTCAGAATACCACCAGACTACTTTTGAATATCATAAACGCATAACATCTGTATTTCAAATGGTTGACAGTATATATAAGAAGGCATAACATCTGTATTCAAAATGGTTGACAGTATTGATAAGAAGGCATAACATCTGTATTCAAGGCATAACATCTGTATTCAAAATGGTTGACAGTATTGATAAGAAGGCATAATATCTGTATTCAAAATGGTTGACAGTATTGATAAGAAGGCATAACATCTGTATTCAAAATGGTTGACAGTATTGATAAGAAGGCATAACATCTGTATTCAAGGCATAACATCTGTATTCAAAATGGTTGACAGTATTGATAAGAAGGCATAATATCTGTATTCAAAATGGTTGACAGTATTTATAAGAAGGCATAACATCTGTATTCAAAATGGTTGACAATGTGATAAGAAGGCATAACATTTCTATTTAAAATGGTTGACAATTGTGATAAGAAGGCATAACATCTGTATTCAAAATGGTTGACAGTATTGATAAAAAGGCTTAACATCTGTATTCAAAATGGTTGACAGTATTAATAAGAAGGCATAACATCTGTATTCAAAATGGCTGACAATGTGATAAGAAGGCATAACATCTGTATTCAAAATGGTTTACAGTATTGATAAGAAGGCATAACATCTGTATTCAAAATGGTTGGCAACATTGCTAAGAAGATGGTGTAGCATTGAAAGAATTAAACTCTATTGAAAACGGCTTTAATTAGCCAAAACGTTGGGATGTGTTTGTGAAATAAACTGGGCATAACATCTGTATTTAAAATGTTTGACAGTATTGATAAGAAGATAGTGAAGCATTGAAAGAACTTAACTCTTTTGAAAAAGGTTTTGATTAGCCAAAACGTTGAGATTTGTTTGTGAAATAAACTAAGTCATAACATCTGTATTTAAAATGATTGACAGTATTGCTAAGACGAGAGTGTAGCATTGAAAGAACTTAACGCTCTTGAAAAGGTTTAAACCCATTTATGCCTAGCGTCTCATTATTACGAAAACGTGCATTCAAATATACTGAAAATTTTACCACCAAAAAAAAAAAAAAATAAATAAAATTTTCAGATAAAAACATTCTGATATTTTTCATCTTTCTGCTCAAAAAATAGATTGTGGGTATTCGTTAGAACTCCCTTGACGAGGCGGTTCTAACGAGTACCCACAATCTGTATGTTTTAGCAGAAATGAAAAAAATAATGATTACCCCTGTAAACCCCAGTTTTACTATATAAAAGTGGGGTTATTGGGGTCAAAATAATATAGGCATGTTTTCGTGATGAAAAGGGACATTGACAAAAAGTGTAGACCCAGAACAGACTCCACAGAACGCGGCGTCTGATCAGGGTCTACACTGTTTGCATCGAACACAGGGATTTCTATAAAACATGGTAATAAAAAAAAACTGATCCGACACCCATTACTTTGGAAATGGACTGGTCCAAAGAGCTGAGGTAGGAGAATCCATTCGGCAAAAATGGGTTAATTAGCCGAAACGTTGAGATTTGTTTGTGAAATAAACTGTGCAAAAGTATTTTTGAACCGCATTTTCAAGGTTGTAGGGTGCCGTTCTTTTAATGATGTCACGTCAATCTAACGCTGATGAAGTCACAAGTGAACAGTAGTTTTATTTAGTTCCTAGCATATAGTTACTTAATATAATGATTCAGAAATGATATAGAACAAGATACATACAACTAAATCTCCTAAGTTTATGTTATAAAACGGCTCTGTATCAAATTATAGTTTGTTAGCGATGTCAAGGCATAGTACATTTGTATACCTCGACCAACTTGTTTGTTAAAATTAAAGTTGATATTGTTTTACCGTATTTTCCCTAAGAAGGACAAACAACCCGAAGAAATCAGTGTAGACTGATCAGACACGGCATAACTGGACATCTGATCATGGTCTACACTGGTTGTCAATCAAACACCTGTTGTTTTGTTGTTGTTGTTGTTTTTTTTTGTTTTGTTTTGTTTTTTTTTGTTTTGTTTTGGGGTTTTTTGTGTGTGTTTTTTTTTTTTTTTTTCGTTTTGTTTTGTATTGTTTATATATATATATATGCATCATCAGTTAGCCAAACGTAATCTGATTAGGGCCCTCGTTGACGTACCCTCTTTATAATGAGGAGTAGAAGAAAAGAGGGTCTCTCGAGGAAGGTCTTCGCTCTTCTCTCGCGAGGACATTCTAGGCATTTTGCGCTGTCGGGCAATTCCAAGCCTGTAAGTAGAATAAGATTAAAAATTAAGAAGTATGATAGTGAGTGATGCATTATCTCAGTAAAGTGGATGAAAGATGATAGGTTAAAATAGATAAGAAGAGCTAAGACCAGGTTAAAAACACACTATGTTTGGGATCTAGGGCTAGGCCTGCTGCAGCTTGCCAATTTCAGCCTTGAATATGTCAAAGCTTGGCGAGATGACGGGGGATTCTGGAAGGGCATTCCACAGGACAACTGCCAGTGGAAAAGAAAATCATTACGAAAACATGCCTATTCAAATATATAGAAAATTTTATCTCAAAAACTGAAAATATTCAGATAAAAAAAAAAACAAAAAAACTCTAATAGTTTTCGCATTTCTGCTCAAAACATAGATTGTGTGTACTCGTTAGAACCGCCTCGGCGAGGCGGTTCTAACGAGTATCAACAATTTATTTTCAGCAAAAATAAGAAAAATAATGTATACCCCTGTAAACCCCAGTTTTACTATATAAAAGTAGGATTTAAGGGGATCAAAACTATATAGGCATGTTTTCGTAATGTAACGGCTCATTTTTACATGCTGCTTACTACAATAATGTTACTACAATGTAAGTAGTGATAATTATGTTGTTAAGTACTACAATGAAGAAACAACACATATAGTTTGTATCGATTCGCAACTTGGAAGTAGTGAATTATGTATGTTGAATGTGTTTGTGGTTGACTATTCATCACGAAAACGTACCTATATAATTTTGACCCCCTTAAACCCCACTTTTATATAGTAAAACTGGGGTTTACAGAGGTATACATTATTTTTCTTATATCTGCTCAAAAACATAGATTGTGGGTACTCGTTAGAACCGCCTCGACTAGACGGTTCTAACGAGTACCCACAATCTACGTTTTGAACAAAAATATGAAAAACTATCAAAATGTTTTATTTGAAAACTTTCAGTTTTTGCTGCTGAAATTTTCAGTATATTTGAATTGGCGCGTTTTCGTTCTGTGAATTTATGCTGTGTAGTTGACAATTTGCACTCCCTGGGCAAATTCGGCAGACAACAAATCCATAATATATGCTATTACTTTTTTGCAGAAAATAACTTTGTCATTTAATGCCAGTTGTCGCCTAAGGATAATTGGTAGAAATGAATGATTACATGTTCTTTGAAAAAAATAAAAGAAATATTTCAAAATGTTGTCTGCTAATTTTCCCAGCATGCCAGTCGTTAAAATGGACATTTGTAAATACCTTGTTGCTATCATTAAAAGACGTTTAACACATTGGTGTCTAGACACCCTTTAAAAGGTAATTGGCAAACAGTGCAGACCCACATCAGACGCCGCAGAACGCGGCGTCTGATCAGGGTGTCTCTGTTCGCAAATAGTTTAGCCATTTTTCTCTAAGCATATCTAAATCGCATAGCCAGACGTACCTAAAATTAAAATTGGACTCTTCCTGTACATAGTGCGGGGAAGTCTATTCAGTGTAAAGAGATGAATTTGTACACGATCACAAGGTAAAGTTTTCTATATATTTGAATAGGCGTGTTTTCGTACTGTCTTATAATGACCTTTCTAATACCATTTTTACACTAAGTATTTGGACAGTTGGACACCTTAATTCCTTACCATACTTGTCCCAAAATTTCTACCAGCCCATTGATCGGTTGATAGGTCTACAAATTGCTGGACGGCTTTAAAACATCGTACACGCTGACCAAGCGCTGTGTCCTGCCATTCAGTCTGTCCTAATAATCGCACCGGTCTCTTTATATAGTTTTGGATTTTTAGCTCGCCTGAACAACGTTCAGGAAGAACTATTGTACTACCCCCGGCGTCGGCGTTGGCGTTGGCGTCGGCGTCGGCGTCCACAAATGTTAAAGTTTTCGTTAAAGTTTTTAAGACCTCATTATTTCCTAACCTTATCACCGATTTGATTTATCTTTGGTATGATGATTCATATTGGTCCAAAATTTTGCGCAGTACCATCCCCACCACTCTAGGTCATGTCAAGGTCAAGGTCACAGACTTAGAATTTTCATGTTAAAATTTTATGTCTAAGTTTTTAGGATCTCATTACTTCTACACTAAGTGATGGGTTTTGTTCCTATTTGGTATTATGATAGACACTGGTCAACAGTTTTAATCAGCACCATCTGCGCTCATGACCTTGAGGTCGCGGTCACAGACTTAGAATTTAAAGGTTAAAGTTTTCGTTAAAGTTTTTAAAACCTCATTATTTCCTAACTTTATCACCGATTTGATTCATCTTTGGTATGATGATACATATTGGTCCAAAATTTTGCGCAATACCATACCTACCACTCTAGGTCATGTCAAGGTCAAGGTCACAGACTTAGAATTTAAATGTTGAAGTTTTCGTTTAAATTTTTAAGACCTCATTATTTCCCAACCTTATCAACGATTTGATTCATCTTTGGTATTATGATACATAGTAGTCCAAAAGTTTGCGCAGTACCATCCCCACCAACTTAGGTCGAGGTCACAAACTTAGAGTTTTCATGTTAAAATTTTACGTCAAAGTTTTTAGGATCTCATTACTACTAAACTAAATGATGGATTTAGTTCCTATTTGGTATCATGATAGATACTGGTCAAAAGTTTTCATCAGCACCATCAGCACTCATGACCATGACCTTGAGGTTGAGGTCACAGACTTAGAATTTAAATGTTAAAGTTTTCGTTAAAGTTTTTAAGACTTCATTAAATTCTACCCTTATCACAGATTTGATTCATCTGTTGTATGATGATACATATTAGTCCAAATTTTACGCAGTACCAATCCCCACCACCCTAGATCATGTCAAGGTCAAGGTCACAGACTCAGAATTTTGATGTTAAAATTTTACGCCAAAGTTTTTTAGGATCTCATTACTTCTAAACTACACGATGGATTTAGTTCATATTTGGTATAAAGACAGATCTGCAACCCCCTCCCCCCGCCTCACACACACACACCCACCCAGGTTATGTCGTCAAAATCAAGGTCACGGACTTAGAATTTTCCAGAAACAAAATGTGCAATATCAGGCGAGCTATCTTGTTATGTATGGAGGCGTGTTCGATTGGCGCAGAGCGCAGTTTTGTAAGTTTGAATATGACCTGCAGTCCATCTTTGGAAAGTTTGACTATGACCTGTGGTCAATACTTAAAAAAGTTCAAACATATTCATATCTGACGCATGCTAAAATGAGCTTCTACCTAAGCTCTGGTAATAGCATGAAATGACTACCTGTTGATAGTTAGAGACCTAAGCTGGCAAATCTCGAAAAAAAAAAGTCATCGCACTTTGCTTGGAAAGATATATGAAGCTGAATTGTCGTTCTTGAAAGACTGGACAAAGCTTTATTAAAAGAAGACACTGAAAAGCAATTCAAAATGAATAGCACTTTTGCAAACTGCATGCAGTTTGCAAGATGCATTTATCGTTTTTGTTTAACTATCGACTGTACCCAGCGTAAAAGTGTATAGTGATTGTCAATATGTAAATACACTTGACTGCCCATGCTCAAATCACAATCTTACATCCCATCACGAAAACATACCTAATATAATTTTGACCCCCTTAAATGACACTTTTATATAGTAAAACTGGGGTTTATAGGGGTAAACATTATTTTTCCTAATTCTGCTCATAAACATAGATTGTGGGTATTCGTTAGAACCGCCTCGCCGAGTACCCACAATCTATGTTTTAAGCAGAAATATGAAAAAATATCAGGAGTTTTTCTCTGAAAACGGTCTGTATTTGGAGGTGAAATTTTCAACATATTTGAATAGGCGCGTTTTCGTAATGATTCTCTGAGAGCACCAAAAGCTCCATGTTAACCCTTGTCCTGCTGAATCCGGATATACCCTGCCTTTGCAAACAGTGTAGATCCAGATCAGTTGGCTTTTGAAGAAGCCAACTGATCTGGATCTGCACTGTTTGCCATAAAGTATGGGAATTTATAACAACAATACTGATCAAGTAATCTGATTGGCTGAAAATTAGAAGTGGGCGTGGCATCTTAATTTATTCAGCAGGACAAGGGTTAAGTAAGCGTGACGTGTATGATGTGATTTGGATATTTATTTTTATTAACCTTTACCGCTCTTTGGGTTAATTCAGCAGACAACAAATTGTTGCTATTTTTCTTATTTTTACCAGATGGTGAGAATTTGCATGAAATATCAAATCCCGTTTTTTCCGAATAATAATAATAATAATAAAATGTAAAAAAACAAAAATCAATACGTCGTCTGATTAAAATTTTGCCCTGATTCTTAAGCGTTAACTGGGAGTGAAAGTTTAAAAAAAAAAAAAGAAAGAAGATGATGTTTACATTTCATAATTTATATTTAGGTCTTCGATTATGCAATACGTCTTTCATAACCGTAGAAGTAGCTTTTTCAGATGAAAATATTTGATATCGTTCGTTACGTAATAACCCTAAGTATTGGGACAGAGAGGCATAAGCAAACAGTGTACGTAGACCTAGTTCAGGCGTCGCAGAACGTACATTTCCCACTCGTCCAGCAATATTTTGAACACATCAACAGGTATCAACAGGTAGTGGAACAGACTTTTACAACTTATAGGACAAGTATGGTAAGGAGTTAAGGTGTCCCAATATTAAGAGTAATTATTTCAGCCCAACATAGATTTGAGTGCAATTACTATCATATATTAAGTTCGCGACATCCACTCAGGACGCATAAAATTATTTGCGGCAGTCGAGGATTTAGGGACAGACTAAAATAATAAAATAACCTATTTTTTTATTATTATTATGACTTGAGTATAGTACAGTTCGTCGTCACACAAACTCATTTATAATCTGCATGAAATATACATACAAGAGCGTGTCTTATCTCGTAAACAAACACGTATGACAACTATGAATTAAGGCACTGAATCTTTATCATACCCTATCACAGATAAAACAAGGATTCAAAAGAATAATCAACCGCAACGCCCCGCCACACACACAAAAAAACAGCAGCAGCAGTAATAATAATGGTAGTAGCAGTAGTAGTAGTAGTAGTAGCAGTAATAGTAGTAGTAGTAGTAGGCTAGAGTAGTTGTTGGAAAAAGGAAGCAGCATTATACGTTGCAGTAGAAATGGTAGCAACTTCTCATGCCCGGCGAGGTTTACCCATTCACAAAACTCCAGGTCAGACTGACACAAAAAAAAGCGTGCAGCTATAAATTCAGACAGTAAGTCACAACAAAGGCAACGGCCTGTGAACAAAACTTGTCCAATCATCACTTTAGATTTGGTCACATGATGTGACCGTCTACCGTGTCAAGCAGTAAATATTGTGAATGGGAATATTTATTAAATTATATTAATTTATACTATTTTAAGGACATTCAACAATACGTGTACATGTTAATGGAATTAAACAATATAAAAGGTAAGGTTGCTATTTATTTATATCTGCATGTTAAAGAGGTAATACAGAACAACATTGTGTCCAAAATATAAACTGTACATGCATGTGGCATTTTCTCATAATTCCGTTCACCCCCATAACTCCATTCACCTTTTGCTTAGAAAAATATGAAAACAAATCTTTCTTAAATGTATGCCACATTGAAATTAATAAGAAATAACTAACATTATATCTGATTTCGAAGAAAATCAGTTTTCGCTTACAATTTTATGCATAAAAATCAAATTATTTCACAAAATGCTAAATATTTAGAGAGGGGGGGGGGGGGTGGGGTGGCGGGTACACCCAAATAATCACTAACCAATCAACAATTTAGAACACTTGTAGTCTAAATTAAATGCTCATTATATAAAATATACATAGAATGAATCTGGTTGCCTTTGATAAACAAAGAAATTTGAGTGAACGGAGTTATGAGATCCTGCCCTAAACACCCCCTTCATATTCTTAAGAGTGTAGAATTTAAAGATGTGATATTTATTTCCTTTAATCTTGGAATTCTTACAGGTATTTAGTCAAATGTATCAAATATATGCACACAAAACCATTCTTGCAATAAGAAATGATAGCAGGATTGCTTAACCTAAGGTGAACGGAGTTATGGGTTTCCAGGCTATATACATATCCATCGAGCGTATCGGTTTAGAAACACGATACAAAAGATTTGCACTCGAACCGCGATCACACAGACCCGCATGATTACCAACACAATGTACTTGTATGCACTTTACGAAGATATGCAGGCATCGATGGCCCAGACCAGCACCAACATCTGCTTAGTCTGGTCTGGACCCTCCATGCCTGCAGTGAACGTGTATAGTGAACCCTCGTTACAACGACAGTATTTGTCCTCCAAGACGTTGCCATTAAAATGAATTTGCTGTTGTACAGAACACTTAATGAGCAGATTGATATGTAGAAAGGTCTTGTTTTGTCGTTATTTCCTTTTAGAACATATGTTTTGGATATTTGTTAGAATCGCCTCAGTGAGACGATTCTAACAAATATACAAAACATACGTTTCTTTAAAGTATTGAATACAATATTTTTGCATAATTTGTGACTAGTTGTAACCTCTTAAGCGAAAGTTTCGTCACCGTCAAATTGTCATTGTAACGAATTTTGTCGTTGTATCGAGATTCGGTGTAAAGAGGGTTGTCTGTACATTACAAGATGCATAAGATAAGATAGATAAGATAATTTTATCATAGAAATATAGGCCTATTGGCCCTTGAGCTCAACAGGTCTACATATAACTAGCATGTACATAAAGTACAGAAATGGCGAATAATACGGCATTTTCCATTTTGTGAATAGTGACTTTACGCTGTTCAACATATTTAAAGATTGCAATATACTAATATCACTAATGCACTGTACGGAGAGATTGTAAGCACCGAAACGCTTCCAAGTATCTTTTTATATGGCTTCTCATCACCGATAACAACTTACTATAACTTACTCAGGTACACAGCTATACATGATGTGCGTTGGACCAATTAGGAATTCTGACAGGGGAAACAACTATGTCCACTCCAAAATTCCCCGTTTACCCATTTTCAATAAGTAAACACGGATATCTCTCATTTTCATGATTGACAAAAACATATATTCTGAATAAACAAGATGAAAACAAATGCAGAAACAGAGATATGTGAGGCGTGAAGTCACGGATCAGCCTATGCAACCTCATGGCCCAATCACACAGGCTGATCCGAGATCGCCTCTGTCACCAGGTAACTATACATTAAATTCACAAACTTGCGATGCAAAATCCAAGTTCAGTCTACACATTCGCACAGCCAGATCCTTGACTTACCTGGTCATCGAACAACTTCAAACAGTATATTAATATTATGTGGGAACCTGCCAGGGGAGATATTACATTACATGTATATACGCTGAGAGACGAAAGGCAAAAACGGCGCTTTAATAATAATAATAATAATAATAATAATAATAATAATTATTATTATTATTATTATTATTACATTTCTTGCAGTCATACTTCATTGATTTTAATAGAACATACATGAATCATTTCAGTAGACGACATTTTAACCCTTGTCCTGCTAAACCGGATATACCCTGCCTTTGCAAACAGTATAGATCCAGATCAGTTAGATGAAGAAGCCAACTGATCTGGATCTGCACTGTTTGCCATTTAATATGTGAATTTATAGCAACTATCCGGATCAAGTAATCTGACTGGCTGAAAATTAGAAGTAGGCGTAGCATCTTAATTTATTCAGCAGGACAAGGGTTAAAATAGTTTCATATTAGTCTGGCATGAAATTTAAATCATTTTCTAGAACAAAAAAAAAGAGAAGAAAAATGTCATCAGTTTGTGGAAGTAGCCCCGAGTGTGGTAGAGGTTAAATATCTTAGAAAAGACATTTACTCGTCTTTGAGAATCTATTTGAATTATCAAAGCCTTGTCAGAGTCTTCGCTGTCCAAATAAATAAAGATAGATACCACCCTACTTAAAAAAAAAATGAATCGCCTATTATTTGCTACAAATATAATTAACCTGATTTTCGCTATTTGTTACCCATTTTACGCTATCAACTTCCAACCCCTTCTCTATCTTCTTTATCACTTACTATCATATATTTACTTTTATCTTTTTTTTTTTTTTTTTTGTTAATATACTTACATTTGCTCGACAGCGCAACATGCCTATTTAGAAGTCCTTGCGGGCGTATGGCATTATGTTAAGAAAGAAAGAAAGAACAAGAGGCCCATTGGTCACGATTGGCTCACCTGAGTAAAACAGCCATTGCATATCTGTAGATGTCATGTAACATTCTTCCAGTATTGCCACAGCAACTAGGACAGAAAGCTTGACAGTGCCGTAATAAGGTATAAGGTTATCCTAGGATGACCATTTGAATGATGGGCCTTGCGTTCCAAATGCTTTATACCAAGATTCAGCCTCAGAGCGCTCTTGGTTCTGGAAAGGAAGATTTTTAAATGTTTTGACCATATATGGGCATGGCAGCCATCTGTTCGATAGTGCAAAACCATCTGAACAAATTGTGAGGACCACTTCGATAGAAGGCCCCATGTGAAATCTGGGGAAAATTGGCAAACGGTTTCAGAATAGAAGACAATTTCAAAGATTTATACAATTTTATACATGTACAAAGCACAGGGACAAATGCAGATACCCCAGGGGGGTGGGGGGGGGGGGGGCTAATATATTGTAACTAACAAGTTTTACCACTTTAAGCGTACATTGTAAGTTTAAGCCATTGGCCTTTAATACATTTAAAAAAAAAGAAAGATAAAAAAAAAAAAAAAAAAAAAAAACCTGATTTTTCAACATTTTGTATGATAACGCAAATTTGACCTTGTCATAAAAGGTCAAAGGTCGTCTTAGGATCATCATCTGAACAAACTTGGTAAACCTTGAGTCCCCAATGCTATATACCAGGATTCAGTCTCAAAGCTTTTAGCTCACCTGAGCACGTAGTGCTCAGTGAGCTATTCTGATAGGCCAGTTCTCCGGCGTCCGTCCGTCGTCTGTCAACAATTGACATCTCCTCCTGAACCACTGGGCCAATTTGAACCCAACCACAAGAATGATCCTTGGGAGGTACTTACAGAAAGTTTTTCAAAAAATTGGAATCAAAGCAGAACTATGGTTGCCATGGCAACCGAAAGAAAAACAAAAGGAAAAAAAAACTTTAAAAATCTTCTTGTCCGAAACCACGAAACCGATTTCAATATAATTTGGCAGAAATGGGGGGGGGGGGGGGGGGGGGGGGGCGGGGGAGTGGAAGACAATTTCAAAGATTTATACAATTTTATACATGTACAAAGCA